>PVKS010010654.1:0-59352 GCA_004027875.1 Aplodontia rufa
AGAGGGGCTGTACCAGTCTGCAGCTCCACCAACAGTGTGTTAGTGTGCCTATCTCTCCACAGCCCCTCCAGCATCTATTGTTGTTTATTTTCTTCATCTTTGCCATTCTGACTGGTGTAAGGTGATATCTTAATGTGGTTTTCATTTGCATTTCTCTGATTACTAATGATTTAGAGCACTTTCTCATGTATTCATTGGTGAAATCGATCTCTTTTCGGAAGGCTGAACCCTGGAGTAGCCACCAACCTCTTACCAGGTTCTGTTTCATCTCCTCTGCTTCTTTAATGAGCTCCATGACTGAGGATTCATCACACCCTTTCCCTGCCATTATCTGTCTCATGATCTGCAAACTAAAAAAAAAAAGAGCCATCATAAAACATACATACCTCCTAAAGGATAATATTTGTATTCTGTAACCAGCCAGAAAGTACTCTACCATGGAAGTTAGATTGGGGCTGAGTACTTTGGGACATAGGAAGTCTCTATAACTGGCATTATTCCATCCCTAATTTACATTTGCCATAGTTATGTGCTCAGTAATGAGTTCTGTGCTCTTTAGTGCTCAAAACTTAGTTCTTCCATAGCCAGTGAGATTTCTTTCCACCCCCTCAGAAGAACGTTTTGGTGTATGACATTTGGGGGAGGAAGAAACAGTTTTGCCCCTGTAAAAAAAGGAGGTTGAAAAATCTGATGCCTTCAGGATAAATTCCAGAGTTATTTCCTATCCCTTCTCTGTCCACTTCCTCCTACTCCCTTGAGTTTCCAAGCAAAGACGTTGGACATTATGAGTAAAATCACATTTGCTTGTTAGCCCCCAAAGAATGCAAGCCACTAAGACGTTCATAACAAAACCTGAATCAATACCAACTCTTTGACTGTGAGAGAGGATATTCTTTGAAGGCATTGATTATATTTGTGTTTCTTGTCCTTCCTCCCCAGGTCTAAGCAGAAAGCCAGGTTTTTTTATTTGTTTGTTTGTTTGTTTTTTCTCTTGCACTGAGAGTAGCTGCTGCTTAACTAAAACTTTTTGTCTGGTTTTTGTTTTCCAAAAGTCCAAGTTCCTTGAGAGGGTTACGATAAGATTATAGGAAAAAGGTAGATCAATTGAGATGAAATTTTTCTGAAACTAGAAAAGAAACAGAGTTTGTGCGTTCCAAGAACAGTGGGTGTTCTAACAAAGAGTTGAGACTTCCTCCTGTGTTTACAGAGGCTGGATCCTAATCCAGAAGGCTTCTAGGCTCAGAAAAGATCACTACTCCACTGGTTGAATAGAAAAGGCAGAGTCATTTTTTCTAAAATGATTCCATAAGAACGAACAAGGAAGCTATGAGTGTGAAGGTGACAGACCGAAACGGTTAAAGTTTATCACCTTGTTTCTCCAGTGGGCATTCTAGGGAGGAAGAGTAACAGCTCTAGCCTCATAAGATGAAGACTGAGTCATATTTAATTTTACTTAAAAAATTATCTTCACCTAATTCTGTGATCATAGATTCTTTACATTTTACTAGACCTGATTATCCAAATTTGAAAACAAAAACAAAGCAATGTAAATAATCATTACTAATGCTACGGAAATTAAATTCTCTAACCTGAGTAGGGAGTCCTTACCTTCTTTGTTTTTCCTCCAAGTTAGACATTAACTTCTGGAATAGGAGATTGTTCTTATCTCCTAGAGGTTTTAACA
This sequence comes from Aplodontia rufa, assembly GCA_004027875.1. Taxonomy (NCBI): domain Eukaryota; kingdom Metazoa; phylum Chordata; class Mammalia; order Rodentia; family Aplodontiidae; genus Aplodontia; species Aplodontia rufa. Next base: position 1,685 of record PVKS010010654.1, read on the forward strand.
TCTCTAAAAGTTCCTGCTTCCTTAGCTTTAAGTCCTCATTCAGTTCCTTCAAGTAGTTGTCATCTATTTTAGAACTTCTGTGGGAAGAGACATAGTAATATCTGTCTTTGCCTGGGTTAGTAAAAACTCCCTTTCCCTCCTGGGTAGTTGCCATTTGACTTCTGCCAAAAACTCACCTTTTTGAGGACAAGTAAGGTCCTGAGGAGTTTGTACCACTTGTCATCTTGAAGGGAAACTTCTACTCTAATAATAAAGAGGACTTCTTGAAAATATATGCCTTCTTTTCCCATCCAGTTAAGACATCATTTTTTGTGCTGCTGTTCTTGAAACTCCTGTTGCATTGGACTGATTTTAGTTACAGTTTGAGGTCACAATACCCCTAAGACCACAAAATCAACAGGTCTTTTAAGAAGCACCAATGGCAACTTGTTGACCAAAAATACTTAACTACATCTGATTGATTCTTGTTTTAGTTTTAGACAAATGCCAAAAGTTTTATTCTGAAGTTTTTGAATAAGCAGGATAAACTCTCAGTCTATCTACATTATGGAATTCCTATTGTTTTGGAAAATGATGACCTATCAAACTTAACTTATCAGCACCAAGGCAACAATCCTCTGAGGAATGCCTATCTGTACCAAGTGCTGGATTCTGTGAGAGGAAAAAGATAAAATGAAACCGTACCTAATTCCAGGGGCTTTCGGAGAATAAGGAGCCACTTCTGTTTAAAATAACAGAGGCCAAACTGGAAAATGAAGAGTGTGAATATAACAGTAAAATATGATCCATTGTCATTATTTTCCAATCTTTAAAACCTAGTATGTCCTAATATCAAGGTAAAAGAATGTTGGACGTGGCGAGGGGCTGGAGCGGTGGGTGGCTCAGCGGTTACAGCGCTTGCCTTGCAAACGCAAGTATCCAGGTTCAAACCCCAGCACCATGTACACAATGAAGTGTCTGAGCAATGAAAGTCCATGACAAACTTAATAAAATTGCTTCTGCCTTTCTCTATCACTGTCCCTCTCTCTCTGTAAAAAAAAAAAGAAAGAATGTTGGACGTGTAGTAAGAGGATATAATATGTAAAGATCCACACTGTCAGTATGTCCTTCTTTAGCCAGAATATTTCCTAGAAAGCTATAATTCTATGCTTACCTCCAGTTCTGATTCTGCCTCTATTTTCCTCTTTTTATTAGAACCATAATGTCTTGCAAACCCTAATTTCTTCTTTCTTCATCCCTATCATTTAGTGAGGGGAAGATAATACAGAGTTAAACATTTGTGTTTTCATGCCTTTAAACACAGTTTAAGGGCAGTACTTTTAGGGACTTTCTCAAAAGTGAATTAAATCATATTAATTTCAAGAACTGACTAAGAATTTCTAGCCATTTTCTAGGGGTATTTTTAGGAAACCTTCAGGGCAAAGTACTGTATTGGGAAAATATTAGATTTAGTTTGACAGAGAGCTTGGTTTAGATATTTTTGCTGTGAGCAGGGCTGTGAGCAAGTTACTATATTCTTTGAACCTCAGTTTCACTTTGCAAAAAGAAGAATGGTAATATTGAGTAGATAAGTTTGTTGAAACTTGAAATGTGATTTGTAAAATGCCTAGTTCATGGTAGCTATTTGCATTTCATGAGTTTTTGTTTGGTTTAGGTTTAATGCCCCAATTAAATGGTCAGATACAAAAAAGGTGATTAATATGAAGCTAATAAATCTTAAGCTTCATATTGCTTCATTTCCAAGATTGCTTCCAAAGGTTCTGAACCTCATTTTGTATTCATAATTTTGTATCCTTTTTATGAAAATGCAAACTTGCCCAAAGTATATATGATTGGATTCCCACGAAATCTGAATCTTCCCTGGGTTAGATAGAATATACATGTCCTATAAGCATTCTCTACCTCAAAGGTTCTTTTTAGATAAGTTCTACAAATACTTTTATTATTTTGTGCCATTTGGCTGGCAGAACTATGATAGAGTTTTAAACATTTAATGAGCAGACGACATCCCAACTCACCTTCCTTTCTTTCCTTGCTTGTGAATGATTCAAAGAAGAAGAACACTTACTATTCTGATGTGGTTTTTTCAGTAGCCAATCAGCAATGTTTATTTCCTAACATTCCAATAACCATTTCTTCAACTTGGAATATGATTTCCAAGGAGAATATTTGTTGTATGATAATGTAGATAAATATTATAAGGAAGAGCTTTAAAAAACAAAACCCTGAAGGTATCAAGAGGGGGCAATTGATACATAACATTACCTCTGGGAGAGAAAGGATGGATGACCATTAGAAGTGCAAGGGAAGGAAGCTGAACACTAAGGTTTCCTGAAGTAGAAAATTCGGTCATCCATGGTTTGGGGAAGTATGGTAGAAAACCTTGAAAGAGTAATGATTTGGAATAGCACCTGAGCAGTGGGAAAGGAAGCCAGCTAGGCGAGAGTAAAATGACTGCCATGTAGTGCTAAGGGTCAAAATCAGTTTGAAAACTGGAGATTTATCATGACACGAAGCTGCAGCTATGTAATTTTCTTCAGCAGTCCTTGGCAAACTAGCAATAATAGAACAGATGGTTGGTTGACTTTGGGCTGGGACTTGGCAGAACAAATAAGCAGAGTTCAAGGGAGTAAGAGGGCTGAGAGTACTGGTAAGGGTATCCATCAAAAGGTTGATCACACTGTTCAGGCTGTGCAGGGAAGAAATTGAAGAGGGGAGTGGCTCGGAGCGGGGAAACCAAAAGGGATCATGGTTGAGGAGTGTGGAGAGGGAAGAACAGAGGTTATAGTCAATCAACCTCTTCTTATGAAATAACATGTGGAACCTCCTCACTATATAGTAGCAATTCATAATTTTTTTCAGCAAACTTTGTATTTGTTTCTTTCTGTCACTGCATAATATTCACTGAAATTCATGTGGTACCTCAAAATAGGCCTTATAACAAGTTATTCACAATGACCTCATCCAGCATTATAGCATTTGGTTTTAGTATCCGTTAAAAAAAAGTGTGATTGCTCTATAATTAGAGAACTCAGAGCAACACCACTTTAGTGTAAGTTTTGCCAGCAGAAAATCAGATTAGTCTAATTAAGCCAGGTCTCCAAGAGTAGAGGCAATTATTTTCATATTAAAGTAGAGAGAGAGAGAGAGAAACTTTCCTGTCCTCACTTCCCTCAGCTTTCATGTAGCAACAAACTTACAGAATTCCTCACAGAGGACACCTGAGGACCTGCTGATCCTTTCTGGCCCACAGCCAATTCAACCCTTGAGGGGATTATTTGAATTCCATTAACTATAATAAGAAGAGAAATACTGGCAAAATCATAATAGCAATAACTTGTTGGCTCTTAAAAATCACATATCTTCCTTTGGTGTTTGTTATAACCATTTTGTTAGTTCCTCCTTAACCTTTGGTTATAGCTGTCCAGTCTGTATATGCATTTGCAAGGAACACAGGTACTGGAGAAGATTGCGGTACATTTTGGTACTCTTATTTTATTTTTTAAAGAGAGAATGAAGGGCTGGAGTGGTGGCTCAATGGTTAAGGTGTTTGCCTGGCATGTGTTAGTACATGAGTTCAAACCCCAGCACCATGTACACAACAAAGTCTCAGAGCAACGAAAGCCACATGAAAGACTAAATGATTGTTTTTCTCTCACACAGTCCCTCTCTCTTTAAAAAAAAAAAAGAGAATGAGTGTGAGAGACATAATTTCATTTTTTCATCTGTTTTTTGCTTTTCCTCCATTTAGTTGATTTTTTTTAAAGAGAGAGGGTCAGTGAGAGAGAGAGAGAGAGAGAGAATCAATTTTTATTTAGTTTCTCATGTGGCTTTTGTTGCTCTGGCACTTAGTTGTGTATGTGGTGCTGGATTTGAACCAGGGTCATTGCACATGCCAGGCAAACACTTTACTGCTGAGCCACCTCTGCAGCCCTTTGAATTCTTTTATTGAGGTTTTGTTTTTTGTTTTCTTTTATGAAAGTAATGCACTCCCTTCATGTGTCCAGACACAGTACAATTGGTTTTCAAAAAGATGTATGTAAACTTTCACAATGATTTTTCAAGAAATATGGAAGCAAGGGTGCCACACTCGACCAGTGAGGCGGCAATAACGACACGCACACTCTGGTTGCTTGCGGAGTTCGTTCTCTCGTGCGCTTTATTCAGGAAGTTGTACCGCTTATATAGGGAAGATAACCCAATCAGCAGGTTGTTGCTATGAGGAAGAAAACTCTGCTGCCGGCTCCTATTGGTTGTCCCTAGGTGGTCAGATATTGCAAGCATACGAACCAGGAACAGCACAAGGTCAGCTGACTTGGTTTGGCCAGCTGCCAGCCGCCATCTTAAAGCTGCCTGCGTGGCGTGGCCCCCAGGTGCCGCCCCGCCACAAGGGTAGTCTTTAAATTGAATCCTCAATTTCCACAAGTATTCTTTACTCAAAGGAAGGAACTGAAATGATAGTGCCCTTTGTCTTTTTTCCACCTCCCCTTTCTCAATCATCTTTTACCCACCTATTAAAAGAATGGAATGCCTTTTAACCATCTGTAACCTTACATCTGTGACTCCATTTGTGGGTGTGTGAAATCCTCAAGGGCATTAAACTAACTACAATTCAAAATATTGGTTTTGGGCTAAAGAAAGTGAAGGTTTGCTAATGAATGAATTACAAATTCTTTTCTAGCCCCAATGGTATAATACTTTGCTTTCAGAAAATGTAGGAAGGCATCAGATTGTTACCTTAAATTTATTAAAATTAAATTTTGATAGTAAATTATATATGAAAATTTGGCATATAATTCAGAAGGAGTTTCAAAGATTTGAGTGACACTACTGTAACAAAACATTTTCTATTCCCATCTACTTATTTATGTAAACAAGTTTTCTCAGTGACTATTATATGTAACATAAAGAATGTGAATAAGATAGATTCTGAAAACCTATCTTATTCTAGCAATAAATAATATTAACCTACAAACACATAAACTAAGTAGGGGAAAAATAGCCTATCCATCAAATTAATAAAAGCATTTCCAAAAGAATTGTTCTACTTCAGAACTGTTGATGAAATGTATATAACATATGTTTTTGTTACTTGTGTACTACTAATAATTATAATATTAACTGAGTTCTGAAGAAATTTTAACACATGGTACTTTAAGGTTACAGGAAGTAGAAAAATAAGATTTCAACATACATACACATTTTGGAGAGAAGTATGATAGAGCCAGATATGAGCATTTAAAATTCATGGAATACATGTTAAAGTGATATGAAAGATATATTTGCAAATATCAATATTAGAATATACCAGAAAATGTATTTCTTGTGCCCATGTAAAATTATAATGAAAAATTTTAGGTGTCAATTTAAAAACATTGAAACGATAGTACCTACCTTTTCAAAAACATTTTAGAACACACAAGCAAAGTTTCCAGAAACCACTACTCTAGGACAGAGGTTCACTACTTGGGGAATTTGTAAAAATTGCAGATTTTCAGGTTCTTCCCCCAGAGATTTCTACTTTTTAGATCTGGAGAATGTGTGGTTTTAAAAAGCATTCCCTGGTGATTCTGTGTGGGATCTGCAGACCTGTCTTTGAGAAACGCGGCTTAAAGATGTCTTCTCCAATCACAATGCATCAGCAGAAATTTGAAATCTGCTTACTTGAATTGTGATTCTTTTTCCAGGCCATCTGTAGAACTGCCTCTTCTGATTCATACTTGATGTCACACCTTCACCTTTTATTTGGGGTGCTCTGAGAACGTTTTATGAAAGTATAGCCATTCCTGCATTTATAAAGAAAATTATTCAAGACATGATTTCATGACCAACATTCCCCCGGCACCCCTGCTGCCCATATGGCCACACATCACTCATTTCTTTCAGAATTAGGTAGTAAAGAAAATGTTACTTCTTGGGGAGAAATATTGGCATGTGTTTTTCTCTGGGGATAAATTGGTAAATTAGTTTTGTTTTTCTTATGATTTAGTAGGGATATCAAAAGCAATTTTGTTTAAGAATATGTGCATATCATATTGGTACTTTATATGCATGTATGATTGTATGATAATTCAGTTTCTTAATTTAAAAAGGGGAAAAAAGCAATTTTGTGCCCTTGCACATTTGCATCTTGACTCCTGCTTGTGATGATCTAATCTAATTAATATTTTTCTTGGTCTTGATTTTTAGTCAGTTTGTTTTCTGCTTTTTTAAGCCATCTACTTACTTTGCAGATAAGTAAGTAAACAAATTAGCAAAAATTATGTCTGTATATATTTTTAAAATATATGACTATCATAGGTTAGAACAGAAAGAGTTTTCTAGTTGTATGTGTGTGTGGTATTTCTGTAAAGCAAGTTTGCTTTGCTTGTGGAAGTAGAGAATGGATAGATGGAATTTAGTGTTGTGTTTTGGGTGCACTTAGCTGTAAGAATTATTGGGATTTCCAGTGTGCAGCGCTAAAGGGAAGTACAAAAGACAAGATGGACTTGGGGTTAGGGTGGCTGGATGCCCAGTCCTTTCTTGGTCTCATCAGGGAACGTTAGTACATAGCAAATGGGAAAAGGAAGTGGAATATCAATATGGAGCAATTCAACTAGTCAATAAGAATTTACAGGTCCACAAAATTCACATTAAAGGAAGTCTAGATACTGTAAGTTAGTAATTACGAAGGTGCCACTATTTTTCAAATATACCCTAAATCTTTTTATTATAAATTTTTTTGAGAAAGAGGGACAGTGAGAAAGAGAGAGAGAGAATCAACTTTATTTAGTTTTTCATGTGGCTTTTGTGGCTGAAACTTTGTTGTGTACATGGTGCTGGGGTTTGAACCCAAGTACTTTTGCATGCTAGGCAAGCACTGTAACTGCTGAGCCACTAATCCAGCCCCAATATTCCGAATCTTTTGAGAGTCCTTGAAAATAATTTTTGGTAGAAAGTAGAAGCTAGAAACATATATTCAAGAATCCTTTACTTGTCCTACATTTTTAATCCAATTATATGTATCAGACTTGCCTAACCCTAAGATTATAAAGTCAAATGAGACAAATAAGACAATTCTTCCTCTTAGAACTTTCCAGGCCTGAATCAGAAACCTACAATTTCTTCTAGTCTCTTTTTGTGAATTACAAAAAAAAAAAAATGCCCCCTCTAGGCAATAAGGCCCCTTAGGTGCAAGGCCTGGCAAGGGAACAGTAGGACCCAATTTGCCCCTTTAGTAAAAGTGTCTTTATCAGGGAACCACCTATCTAACAATATACAGGTTAGGCTCCTTAAATGTGAGAAACTGGCAGGTGGAGGTGCTAAGTGCAAACTTGGAACCCATTACAAAGTGAGGGTTGTGTGGGGTTAGAAGTTGGCAGAAGCCCAGTCTATCTACAATGGGGTGTGAGGATGTGGAATCAGCTGCAGCTGAAAACACAAACTCAGTCCTGCCGGTTCTTAAGATTTTCAAGAGAAGCTAGAAATCTAGATGTGTGTGTGTGTGTGTGTGTGTGTGTGTTTGATCTCCTGGCTTTTAAATGCTTTGTGGACCAAATGTGTATTTGTGGGCCACTTTTGACCTATAGCCTGCCATTTTGGAAACTGAGTTCAAGATCAACTAATTTTTTTTTTCTGTGCTAAGCTTTTCTTTTTCTTTTTGCATTGAAATGTTCATTTTTAAAAATAAACAAACTTTTAAATCCAGATAATTCAGTGTTTTCCTTATATTATGTGAAATGCCAATTCAATCTTATTTCTTAATTTGATAGACTAGATTCAGTGTGTTTGAGAGTGAATGGCAGAAGTAACCCTCTCAAAATAAAGTGAAAACCCAAACCCAAAACAACAGCTATTTCTTGATACCAATTGTTAGGCATTATATAAAAGTATTAAGAGATAAATTTTTATACATATTAATTGCTAGTCTGGAAAGTCCCCTGTAAGCCACTCCAGGACATGTGATGGTGATGTTTTGTCTTACCTGTTAAACAGACTCAGTAATTACCAAATTGAATTGCAGTCAATGGTTGAAAGCATCTGCGTTTTTCAACTGGAAATATTTTTGTTTAGTGGACAATGTCATTTGTGTACATCAGTGCTGCTTCCTTTTCTGCCTTATGTCTAGTCCCAGGGTAAGAATCAACTGGTCTGAGCCAGTGGTGGCAATTCAGATATTGTCAGTGATAAAGAGGTAGGCATAGGAATAGACATGTGATTCAGTGCTTGTTGATGAAACAGAAATGAGAATTCTGGGATTTCTGGGGAAATTTTTCCCTCTTTAATAAAAGGAGAGTGGGGTTGAGGATTTAGCTCAATGGCAGTGTGCTTGACTAGCATGCACAAGGCCCCGAGTTCAGTCCTCAGCCCTAAAAAAATAATAATAATAAAAAAAAGGAGAGGGAAAAAAGGAAAAAGTATATTTACTCTCCATCCCTTTTTGTCTTATTTTGAGCACTGTCCCAAAAGGACAGAAAGTTTGGGATAACTGTATCCTGTTGGGAACATGAGGCCCAGCTGGCTTGTAAAAGAATTGGTGGCAAACAACTCTAAGGGGTCCAGCTGGCTTGTAATTAGCAAATTGCCTGACCGCATGACTAAGCTATTCGGCCACTCATTTGTTACAATTGGAGAAATGTGTTTGCACTGTACCCCTATTGGTTGCTCTAATGGATAAATAGAGTAGCAACTAGTCAGGTAAGAAAGTAACCAAAGAAGAAAGTAGCCAAAGGAGAAGCAGTAGCCAGAGAAATGCAAGGGAGCATGTCCTGAAGGAAGAAAGCATAGAACCAGAGAAGAAGGCAGCCAGGAGGAAAGCAGCCCTGGCCTGAAGGAAGAAAGTAGAGAAGATGCATAGAACCGGAGAGATCAGCAGCAGTAGAAGATGCAGGTCCTGTGTTCCGGCCCCCGGCATTCGCCCCCTCGTTCCTGGCTCCCCGACCCTTCCTGACTCGGCCCCTCGGGGAGTGGCCCAGGTCCGCCAGGTTGCTCTGCCCGCTCCCGGCTCTGGAGTGCTACGGGGAGCAACTCTTTTTCCCCGGTTCCCAGTTTCCTGACTCAGCCCCTCGGGGAACGGCCCAGGTCCGCTGGGTCATTCTGCCCGCTCCTCACTCCAGAACGCTGCAGGGAGCGACTCCTTGCCCCAGCCCTGCCCTAACTCGGCCACTCGGGAATGGCCCAGGTTCAGGTCGTTCTGCCCGCTCCTCGCTCTGGAATGTTGAGGGGAGCGGCTCCTCTCCCCTGGTCCCCAGCCCTGTCCTGTCGGCCCCCAGGGGAACGGCTAAGGTCCGCCGAGGTCGTTCCGCCTGCTCCCTGCTCCAGAACCCTGCGGGGAGCGACAGTATCCATTTTGTAACAAAGAAGTAGAAGGTCAAGAAAACTGTAAAGAAACTGACCCAACACTTTGAGATGATGGAATTGCTGAAACATTTGAAGCACTATCTCTATCTCCAACTTTCTTTTTTCTTCTTTTTTTAAAAGGTAGAGGGAGAGTGTGTGAGAGAATCAATTTTATTTATTTTTTCATCAGGCTTTCGTTTCTCTTTACACTTATTTGTGTATGTGGTGCTGGGGTGTGAACCTGGGTCCTTGTCTTGCCAGGCAAGCGCTGTAATCACTGAGTCACAGCTCCAATTCCTCTAAATTTCTTACTTAGGAAAAAATTAAATGGCTGTACTGTTTAAGCCACAAATGACTGCATTTTTCTGGGGTTTTGCAGGTGAATGTATTCTACCTGCAACACCATATAAATGTAGGGCCAGTGTTGTGCCAGAGCCAGCTCACACTGACTTATGAGATGATTGTGCCCATTTCTTTCCAAGTCTACATTCTGTGAGTTCATGTTGGTAGCCTTAAATCATAGAGTAAATGAAAGCACTAACTCTATGGGGGCAAGGCCAACGATATATATCAGGTTTTTTTTTTTTCCCTTCAGAGAGCTGGTAGTTAAATATCTATCAGCAGCACACCCTTAGGTGACAACCTTACTCCTCAGAAATATAATAACAACTACTATGTTAGCTATCATCTTTTAAAGTGCATTTTAACAGGAAATGGGTAATGAATTACACCAAGATATTTTTAAATTGTAGAATTTTAGAACTAACAAATTTAAGAAAAGCAAAATTCAATCTCAAGTAATTTTAAAACTAACCTAACATTATATAACTAGTTAATAGCAGAATTAAGTCTACAATTTAGCACTTTATTCCCACTTCAGTGATCTTTCCACAAAACCGTGGAGTCATTATATGATTTTTATAATGGTTATAACAATGCTTTGCTTGCCAATAGTGAGCTAGTGATATACGCAATCTTTCTATAAATATACCACCCTAGTTTTCATAATACATATTATAAACCATGCTAAATTACATATTCTAAGTTTTGGTCTATTCAGTGAATATACAGACCTTGAAGAAGGCTGACATATGGAAACTGTTCGCTTGAGATTACAAGCTGCCAACAACCTTTAATCATCATTATTCACAGTAAATCCTGATGAGTAACCAGATGAGTAGGTTTGGGCTTGGGCTGCCCAAGTACATGGAGGATATTCTCACTGAGGGGGATCGGCTGCCCATATCCTTTCTCCAAAGGATGAAGAACTCTCAGTCAAAGTCTGAGCTTCTTTGCTCAAGTGAAGATAGTCAGACAATCTTGAAAGTTAGAAATTGCATTATGAAATGAAATGAATTCTTAAAGGATCTTGGCTGGACTTGTGAGACAATGTTGGGCCAGATTCTGACAACTTAGGTTGAAAATAGCCAGCCAAATCTGCCAGCAAAGATTAGATATTGAAAATGCTCAATTCCAGTTAGAGTACTTGTAGGATCCTCACGATGTTGGTGAAAGTGAAAATTGGTACATATCTAGAAAACTATTAGTTAACATATTGCATATCAACAACCTTAAAAATCAAGATGTTATAGAATTTTGATATATTGAATATGGGATGATATGTATAAGAAAATTATGTAGGGATCTCTATTTTGGGGTACAGTTGAAATTTTTCATAAAATTTAAAGAAATATTTACAGTGTTTAGCTTAGGAATTCCAAATTTTTGTGATATATTTTAAAGAAATATAGATACAAAGATTAGTGAGCATTAATTATAGAATTGTGAAAATTGGAAATAATCTAAATTTCTGTCAATAGGAATAGATAAACAAATTAAGATACATTCCTACCATAGAATGTGATGGAGCCATTAGAGTAACATAATTTAAAGGTATGTAATAAAAATAAAGTATTCAAATATAATGCAAAATGAAAAGAATGCAGGACATTATAGTGTTATATGTATGTTTTTAGAACACTAGAAAAATGCATTAAAATCAAGATGTTCTTAATGATTGTATATTCCTCTATTTTTCTGAAATGAAAGTTTTCTTTAATGGGCATACGTAAACATTTAAAATGAAAGTAACTTTCTTATAAACATGAGTTTTACAAATAGAAAGTATAGTGAGTAAGGAAGAAAATACAGAAATACCTATATTTAGAAAAATAATATAAAAATTAAAAGCAGAAACAAAAATCCTTTAAATTACTTGGATAAAATTCTGACAGGAAAGGATCTATTGTCCTAATCAGCATTAAAGTTAGAAAGGAGCCTTGTGCCCAAAGCAAACACCTTCTGAGACAAAGTAGATTGACTGACAACGACATCAAGGAGATAGGAAGAAGAAAAGAGAGAGATGTCCTGCGTGGATGTGGGATAGATCATGTTTCCAAGGAGTGAGAGGGTGCTTTCAGGAGCAGCTACCATATATGTGAAGCTATATGGACTAGAGTGGGAAAAGGACTTATAAGATTCTTGCTCTGCATTTAGAATGCACATCCCTCTTTGGAGTTATTAAAAACTAAGAAAAAATAATAAAGAGTGAAGAGAATATTGTACTAATAATTACATTGTGACTCCCTAACTGTAGTCTCTGAATATGAGAATGAGCCAGGTGAGGCTAAACCTAATTTATTTGGGTTATGTCACGATTCCCAAACTTAATCTTGATTACCCCAGACATGTAGTTTTTTGTTTTATTTTGTTTTGTTTTCATCTGACCCTTGTTTCTCTGATATTTAGTTGTGTATATGGTGCTGGGGTTTGAACCCAGGTCCTTGAGCATGCCAGGCAAACTCTCCAAATGCCAAGCCACTGCTCCAGCCCCCCACCCCATATGTAGTTTCATAGCTCTAGAAATCTGAACGACTTTCTCACATGACCACAAAAGCCCTAGTCTAGACCAGAGATTGTCAACATTTTTCCCCTTTGGCAACACAGGGACAGATGACATTCCCATGTACAGTATATATTCATGACACATCCAGGGTTGAGACATTTCTCTATTGCCCGCCCTACCCCCAGTTCTTTCTCTTCAAATTAAAAAAGCAATACTAGTGAATCTAATGTTATTAAAAAGAAACCCTTGACTGCACTTTGATCTGTATTTGAAATGGTGATTCACTCATAAACTTTGGCTGTCTTAAACAGACTCATCCTTTGGGTAGGGCAACCAGGGTAGCTGCCCTGAGACTCATACTTGGAGGCAGAGCCATGTAGAGGTTGTACATTTTTCCTCTATTCTGAATGTAATTAAAAATCACTTTCAAAATTTCTGTCTACAGTCATACCCAAAGAGGCTTGTTAAAGTTGCTGACAGTGCAGTCTCCTTTCAAGTGTGATTATCTTGGGCAGGCAAAACAGAGCGACCAGCTTCCTGTACCCACCTGGGGGTGGTCTTATCTTTAACTTTTCTCCAAATCAAATTACTAATAATCTCACTTGAAAGAAGGCTGTACTTTCATCTTAAAAAGGCCCTACTTAAAATTAGAATTATGGGTCAGAGGGAAGTAAGGATGATGGCTTATTATTTTTATTCATTTATTAATAAGTTATTTAAGCATTTACTATGTGTAGGCATAGTTCTAGACTCTGAGGGTTCAGTAGTGAATAAAGAAATACCCATCTCTGGGCCAGGCATGAAGCTCAATGGCAGGGCTCTTGCCTGGCATACATGAGGTCCTGGATTTGATCTGTACCATGGCAAAAAAAAAAAAAATTGATCTCTACTTTTATAAGGATCTAATTCTAATGGGTGGGGACAGATATCAGACAGGAAGCAAATTTACAAGCATTGTTGATTCATATGCTCCCTCATTCAGTTCATTTATTTAGCTAGCATATTAAAAATACTTAATATTAACCAGGCATTCTGGATGTTTTCACATAAATTATCTCATTTAATTTTCACAACAACCCTGTTGAAAGATATATTATCTCTTTTTTTTATAAGTCCATAAGCAACATAGTAAAAGATAGGAAGCAATCAGCATATCCAATATAGCAGACTTGTTAAGTAAATTATGGTTACCTATACAATAAAGTATTATACAGCTATTATAAAGACTTCCATGTGCTGATGTGGAAAGCTATCCAAGAGAGTAATGTTAACTTAGAGAAAAAAGCAAAATGCAGAACCTGGTTCAAAATCAACTCTTATTTATGCTTTTAAAAAAGATATGTAAGCATATGTTTGTATATGAAAATTATGAGAAAGATTACAAAAATAATTCAATAGTGATCACTTGTGAGGAGGCAGACGAATGATTTAGAATGGGAGGGATACCTACTTTTAATTATATATCCTTCTTTTTGGAAGTCTAAAATGTTGACAATTTTTATTACTTTTTAGTTAAAATGCTTATTAATAATGTTTTTAAAAAGAATGTCTGAACTTTAGGGATGTGAGTGGCTTATTCAGGGTCACGGGAATTTAGTTACTAGGTCCTCAATTTAGGATTGAGGATAGGTAAATATCATGTTAGAGAAAAACATTTTTTGTAGGTAAGTGAAGTACCTATGTGTGTGCACATTTGTGTTGAAGAGTAAGTGGGATTCTGAGTAAAAATTAAGGGGCCCCAGGTTAATTTAAACAAATGCCAACGTTTCATTCTTTAGCATTCACAGTACCTAATATAGTGCTTGGCACTAATTGGTAATTAATGTTTGTTAAAAGCATGAAAGATTATCTTTGAATATTAGAATGAGAATGCAAAGCAGGTAATTTGCATGAAGTTAAAGCAGTTTCTGGGGTTTATAGTATGGTTGATCATCCTGGCTGGATGAAGATGCAAGAGAAAGTGTGGTTCAGAATATAAATTACTAAGTTCCTTCCTTCCCCAGTGGGAAGACATATCCCCCAAGTCTGCTGATTTGAAAAAATCCTTTTTTGCAAGGACTGAATTCCCTTGCTTGCTATTTATCAGCATTCTGCTGACAAGCCTTGTTCCTTCTTTGTCCTTAGCCCCTCTTTTTTATTTTTCTTATTAAAATGTCTATTTTAAAAAGGCGCTCAGTAGTCCAACTATTTCAAAATCTCATTTCATTTCATTTGTCATTTATTAATGGGCTTATTTTTCTCTCCAGTCTTTCTTATTCCTCAGACATATTTGAGGAAACTCTTAGCTCCCTGGGGCTATTATTACATCACTAGTTCTTTTTACTACCTTTAAAAAAAAATCAGACTCAAACTTTAATCACTCTCTGTATTATCAAACCTGCCCCCACTTTTCTATTTGAAGTGCTTTTTTTTTCCTTCTAAATCTAGTGCTCTGAGAAATCCCTAGTGAGTCCAGGCTTGATGTATTTTTGTTTTGAGAAATTCATCAGATGAATTATAATTTATACTGATTACCTCTAGGTTATTTAAGGATAGTTGATTTTTTAAGCTAACAATTTCTCATATCTTCTATCATTAGAGTATATGAACATGTAGCCTGTTTTATGGGCATTTCATATTTCCCTCTAATTTTGACTTGCTATTGGTTTCTTAATTTTTTAAAATAGGCTTATTTGAAATCTCTTTTGAGTAAATCCTGCCTTCTAAACATTTCTCTTACCTGTGTCCAATTCTAAGGGCCATTTTAATGTTTTCCCTTTGCTTTTCATTGTTCACTTGGTGCAACTGAATAGCAGACTCACAAAAATAATAAAGCCCTTTGCTATCAGAAGGATATTGGAAAGAACATTAGGTTCAGAGCCAGGATTCCACTGTTAAGCTTTCTGTCTCTTATTTATTTATCAGTTTGTTTATTTATTGAATTCAACCTTTACCTATGCCTCTTTTGCCATCTAGAATCAATCATCTCCTCTCTCTTTTTATCTCATATTAAGAAAATGCATAAAAAATTTTGCAGAGCACTATGAATGCCTGTGAAAAAGGGCATTATGTAAATGCCCAACATTATTATGCTGGAATATTGCCATAACCCTGTATGCAAAAGGATTAGATTTAGAATAATATTAGCTCCTTTCAACTTCTACTCCAAGGTGATTCCATTACCAAAATACTAGGAGAATGGTCCTTAAACAGTAGGCTCACAGTAAAGGTTCAAGACTCTAAATTTATGCCATTATTTTTTTATGGTTATTACTGTCCTTATTATTACATTTACCCTCTTGGGAAAATCTGAACAGTGGTGGGGGGAGTGTTCTGCCTTCACTTATTTTGCTCTGATGAGGGAAAAGACAACAGAGAGTTGGGTCCTAGTTGAAGTCTAAGTGGTCCAGATACCTTAGTTTAAATGTGGGGAGGGGATGCAAAGATATTACATAATGCACATGAAATTTCTCTGAATATTAACACAGTGTACATAGGATATAAGAATATGTACTGCCTCCATAGTCACTTGAAAGTACAAGGTGGTACTAGACATTCCTAGGTTTAATGGAGTAGCATCCTGCGATGGGGACAATTTTTTTTTTTTAAGAGAGGGACAGTGAGAGAGAGAGACAGAGAGACAGAGAGAATCAATTTTTAGTTTTAGTTTTTCATGTGGCCTTCATCGCTCCAAAACTTTATTGTGTACGTGGTGCTAGGGTTCGAACCGAGTTTGTGCATGCCAGGCAAGAGCTGTAACTGCAGAGCCACTGCTCCAGCCCCTACAATGGGCAATTGAGGGGTCATGAAAAGTGCGGTCAGCCTCAAAATGCCTCTTGCTTCCTTAGTGCCACTGTCCAAATTCCTGACCCCATGAGACCCAATCCACTGAATTGCATTGTCAGTCAACTATTCTATTAGGAACCTCTGCATAAGATTAGGAGCCCTGCATAAATGCTACTAGCATTTAATGCAACTAGCAACTAAATGATTGTCAGTAGGGATCTCTTAAGTAACACGCAAGTCACGGTGACCTTTATTTATTTATTTATTTTGCCATATTACCACTTCAATCTGTAATAATTCACTATCTTTCCTTCATCTATTTAAAAGCAGGGGTCTCAGAGGCCAAGTAAGCAGACAATTGGTTCTCAAACCTTTGTAGAAAAGGTGACTTTTGGGTGGGATCATAAAGGATGAGAAGAGGCCACAAACTCAAATACTTTGTGCACTTAACATAAATATACAAAGTAGACTAGATACAACACAATAGGTATTACGTTGTTTTTGTTGCTGGGTGAGAATATTATCTACCTCATTCCCCACTCCAGGCCCAATGACATGACCAAAGAAAGCATATCCAAGCCCTGTAGGAATCCTTGGCCTCCATTTGAGACCCCTGATTTTAAATAGGTGGAGGAGGATAGTGAAGTATTACATATTTCATGTGTAATATGGCAAATAAGTAAGTGTCACCGTGACTTGCATGTTACTTAAGAGATCCCTTTTGACATTGATTAATTTACCCCAGGGACTGGCAGAAGCAGGGGTATAAGAAATGACCTCTATTCTTGTGAAGAGATAGAAATTGGTAGAACAAGATCTGTAGCTTAGAGTGAGCAAAGATCATCTTAATGGTCTCAGGGTTCTGAAATATTTCCTATTAGTATTTCACTATTTATGCTAACATATTCTTTAAAATGTAGCTGTCAATCAGAAACATTTAAATAAGATCACCTTGTATAACCTAGCTGAGATTAACCCCCAAAATGGAATAGAAATTTATATGGGGGAGATAAAGGGGGAAAGTTTGTATTTTGAGGCTTGGGTAGAAGTCAAAATCGTAGGTGGGAATGAGTTCTCTGGCAGGCTGAAGGCAGTAAAGGAAGCTTGCAGGTAGAGGGGGTGGGTACTGCTGAAAAGGGAGGAGGCAAGCGTTGCCTACTGTGCAGTTTTGCCAAGGGCAGCTAATTGCTTGTACCCAGAAAATTACCTCTGAAAGCCTTGGGCAATATGCAGTGGGTTTTCCCTGTTGCCTAGTTTATCAGGTTAAGTGGAAATTTGGTGGAGAGGAGATGGGGAATGAATGAGTTGAAAGAATTCCTGAGCAGAAAGAAATCTCAAAGGTCACCAGCTTTCTCAGCAACATATCTATGGTGAGACAGAGAACTTGAACCCCCAGGAATTTGGGGCCATGTTTTGTTTGTTTTTAATATAAAGAGATTTTAAATTACCATACTCTACTCACCAATCTCCAAATAAAATTGTCTGAGGCCTCACTCCTGACATGTTTTCTTTTTCTTTTTGAGAGAGAGAGAGCCAACTTTATTCAGTTTTCCATCTGGTCTTTGTTGCTCTGACAGTTGTCTATGTGGTGCTGGGGTTTGAACCCGTGTCCTCCTGCATGCCAGGCAAGTGCTTCATCTGCTGAGCTGGTGCTCTAGCCCCTACCCCAAACATGTTGAATGACTTGGCCAAGATACACAGGTAGTGTGGGCTAGCGATAGAATAATAATTCAGGTCTGAGCGTCCTGCCCTATCTTAGCAATGTACCAACAGAGAGGAATGGTAATGGTGCTAGAAGACCATCTACGACTGTGGAGGAGCATATTAAAAGGGAAAGTGGGAGGGGACTTTACTTTCTAATATTTTCTAGGATTGACTCTGAAAGCTATATTAAGGAAGGGAAAAGATCTACCATTCATTGAGCCTCTGTTGTGTGCCCACACTTTGTACTGGACATGTTCTCTGTATTATCTCAATTTGCATAGCAAGTTATCACCATCATACAACACAGAATAAATAAATCCTGAGATTAATTTGCATATAACTGCTCAGCTGGTCAAAGGAAGAATTAGAATTTAAATCCAGAATTATCTCACTAGACCACACTGCCTCTTTTCCACAGGCATTTCCTAAATAAATGTCTATTATTTGCAAAGTACTGTGCTAAGTACTTTAAAAATATGGCAAAAGACTTGATTAGGGATGTAAATAAGAAGCTCTTAATTTTCTTTTCTTGGAGTTTATAGTCTAAAGAAGAAACTCTTTAATTAATGAACTTGTCATCTTATTTTCTATTTAATGTCTATCTGATGAAGAAGTATGTAAGATCCTTCATAGCCACATAAATTGGAAGATATTCTCATTGTTCATAAAATCTTTTACTAAAATTAAATGGTGTACCACACATGACTAAAGCCCTTTTCTTTAGTCCTTAATAGCTTTGCATGGCACATAGAACAATTCTCCCAAACTGTACTATGATATTTATAACTTGGTTTTAGCAATATTTTCTTCAAAAGTGCATTTATAAATATATGTAAGAAAATACTAAGCACATTTTTAAATTCTTACTATACAAAAGTCTGTCTTTAAGAAATGGTGGTCAATCCTCAAAGCAAAGGAAGTTTCATACGATACCTGAAGGATAAATAATTGGAGCTCAGTCAATTCAGAGTTATGTTTTACCATTTGACCAACTTATTCTGAACTTTGATGTATGTCCACTATTCCATGATCTTCAGCCTTTATTATGCATATTTGTGATGTAGATCAAACTTTGATTTTGTTTTATAGCAGTTACATATCCCTTGAGACCATTTTTATTGTCTCCTTATTACCAGATGCCTACTGTATTTCATGAGCTCCTGTTGATCTTTCCTCACTGTATTATAATGTGTCTTGAGATCAAACATGTTTGGGAGATGCTGATCTAGAGCTTGCTGCCAAGTTGCTACCATGCTCTAATTGCCAGTTTCCCAAAGGATATGCTGATCTTCTTGATTTCGTTTCCTACTTTTGGAACTTTTGGTACACCATTAAACACATCTCCAGTGTCCAGTGCACAAACATAGGCAATGTTAAATGCACACATACTAAACGTTTTCCTACATACTTGATAACAAGAAATATATAACCAGAATTATTAAAGAAGAAAATTTTGTTATATGCATTTTATTACAATAAAAATGTAATGAAATGATAATGTTACATAGGGAAGACCATAAACTAATAAATTGCAAAAATAATATTTTGGTGTCATAATTGAAAACAAAATAATAAATGATATATTTTATTAGTATGAGAATAAAAACAACCAAGAATTAAATGTTCTCTAGGTGCTAAATAATAAATATTCACATGAGAATGTTTACATAAAATTAAGTAAAAAGCTGGGCCATAATTTTTATGTGGAAAATGTTCACCAGTATGTTCTCACTACTTGACATAGTGTATGACACACAGTAGTGTTCAACAAATATTTTTTGAATGTATAATCAGATTATTTTCAGCTCTGGGATTCTTTCCTTAGTTGTCATTTAACCTGTTACTACAGCAAATTACAGAACTATACTCTTAGAAACAGAGGGGCCAAACAAGTTTGATTAAAAAATTCTTGGTAAATATATTAAAAATAAACTGTTACAAGTAACATCTATCTGAGTAAAAACTTTAAAAAAAACTTTAAAAATCATTTACATACCTTTATTACTCTATTAGGATGAATAATGGATTTGCCAATTTTTGTAGGTTAAAAATTGGCAATTTCACATGTCTTCATCTCAGTTTATAAATTCTTGGCTAGTGTGCGCCTCCAGTTTCAAACGATGGAGACATTGAAACTTGGAGAAATGTACTTTAATGTTCATTAAAAGGACTCTTCTTTGCTTCCAAATGCCAGGGACTGAAAAGTGATCTCAGAAATAAGAACAAATATTATAGCACCTTCATTAAAATATGTCAAACTGACACTTTTACTACTAGCTTTTATGGTTAATCACAAATCTTCTACCAGAGACTGTGGAATGACCATCTAAATGTATTGTAAGACTTAATGGTCTTAATTGATCAACTTAACACTTAACAGTCCCTTCCATTTCTGACATTAAAGCAAGCACTCCAAATTACATGGTTAAAAATATAATAATAAAGTGGATCTGTAATTTTTTTTTAAAATATTGCCAATAATGATAAGAGGCATGGAAAGTAATTTTGCTCATTCATTGCTTGAATAATTTCCAGTCTATCAATGATTATAATCAATTGAATGACCCCCAGAGCCACAGCAGTGACCATGGGCAAAGTCTGACAAGGAAGTATAATAACTCTTTGCTTTGTCATCATCTGTAACACCATTAGCTACATGTGACACTGCTACATGAGAGACCTCAGGGGAAAAAGCCTTCAAAGCTGAGAGGAATAAAGGGGAGAATTAGATGCAGATGACCACTACTCTTAGCTTCTAGCTTGTAACCAGCTTGCCCACTCTCTCTTCTCAGCTTTTGCTTGGCATGGGAGTTTTAGGCTGAGAGTATTAAGAATGGCCAGTTACCTAGACTTGCTAGTAGACTCTCCTGGTGGAAGTGGGAGGGTGAGTGGGTGATGTACTACATTTTGGTGACTGTAAAACATTCCAGAGATTTCTTATGCTTATATTTACACATACATTTGAAAAAAATAGTACCATATGGAACATCCTGCATCATAGCCTGCTTTCTTTTTCCACATTTTTTATTGGTGCATTAAAATTTTACATAATGATGGGATTTGTTGTTACATATTCACACATGCACACAATGGAACAATATAATTTCATCAATATCCCACCCAAGCACTCCCACCTCTCCTCCTGCCCCATGGTCCTGTTCTGCTGATAGGTGCAAAATATACTCTCCTGTTCCCCGCACCCTCCCTTTCTTCCCTCCAGTCTTTCCTCCCCATCTCCCCTTCTACATCTACTCTACTAGAATTTTTTTTAACTCCTCTATTGATCTGTATTTGAATGGTGTTTTTGTCAGTTTTTTGCTGCTGTGACTAAAGAATCTGACAAGAACAATTTTAGGAGGAAAAGGTTTATTTAGGGGCTCATGGTTTCAGAGGTCTTGTCCATAGACAACTGGCTCCATTTCTAGGGGCTGGAGGTGAGGCTGAATATCATTGCGGCAGGCATGGCTCCAAGGAGCAGAGAGTTCAAGGCATCACACCTGGAAGCAGATCAGAAATTGAAACTCCACCCCAGATACAGATATATACCCCAAAGGCATGCTCCCAGTGACCCACCTCCTCCAGCCACACACTACCAGTGTACAGTTGCCTATAAGGGGTTTAACTCACTGATTGGGATAGGGCTTTTATAACCCGATCATTTCACCTTAGCCTTCCCAAATTGTCACATGTGAGCTTTTGGTGGACATTTCACATTCAAACCATAACAAATGGTTCTTTAAGTAATTTTAACCTTCGTCCTCCTTTCTTTTATTTTATTCTAGCTTCCACAAAAGAGAGAAAACATACGACTTTTGAGTTTCTGAGTTTGGCTAATTTCACTTAGCATAGCATTCTCCATTTCCATCCATTTGCCAGCAAATGCCGTAATTTCATTCTAATAGCTGAGTAGAACTCCATTGTATATATATATGCCACAATTTCTTAATTGGGTATAATCTAGCTATTGTGAATTGTGCTGCATAGTACGCATTTTTAAAGTTAAAAAATTATATATATATGTATAAAATTATACATATATATACATACATATATATACACATACATATATATGTATGTGTATATATATGTATAATAAGCTTTCTTTATTTTCTTTTTTCTTTGCAATGAGGGATTAAACCTAGGAGTTGCTCTACCATTGGGCTATATCCCTAGCACCCTCCTCCCCTGTTTTCATTCTTTCTTTCTTTCTTTTTTGAGACAGGGTCTTATTAAGTTCCTCAGGTTAGCTTTGAACTTGTACTCATCCTGTCTCAGCCTCCATGGTTGCTGGAATTGCAGGCATGTGCCACCATGCCCTTTAGAACTTCCTTTTTCATTATTATTTCTACAAAGCATTATTTTAAGAGTTTCTTAAATTTCATTGTACATGTAGTGTTCCACAATTTATCCAATCACTCCTTTATTGCTGGTCACTATTTTTTATTAATTCATTTCATTACTATTGTTAACAACTCTATAGTTAAAACTGATCAGCAATCCTTAATGCTTTCTTTAGAACTGGAATTTCCTGGTTGAAATAGGCATTTTAAATTATTTTTTTAAAGAGAGGGACAGTGAGAGAGGGACAGAGAGAATCAATTTTATTTTAGTTTTTCATGTGACTTTTATTGCTTCAACACTTCGTTGTGTACATGATGCAAGGGTTCGAACCCATGTCCTTGCACATGCCAGGTTTCTTGAAGGAAACATTTAGCTCCCAGAAGCAGAGATAAGAATGCAATCAGAGGCAAAAGGATGGATATATTCATACTAGCGGAGTTTTTGAAGACAGTCTAGTCTAGGCAGATTGGGAATATCGTATCTAGATTTGCCACTGTATACTTAGGTAATTATTTCAAACTAAGGCTAAGGAAATCTGAAAATTGTTAACAGCATTTTGATATTTACAATATGTCAGTTGGTGCTCTGAGCACTTTCCATTTTAGTCCTACCATAACTCTTAGAAGTAGGTACGGAATGAGGTAAGAAAAGTTAAACTTTCCCAAGGTCTCATATGGGGTATATGGTAGACCCCAGAGGTGTGCATGCTTATAACACCTGTGTGTTGCTGCCTCCATTCCAACACACTGGACTATTTAGGTAGACAAGCTGGGAAAGCCCAAGAGTAAGAGTCTATAGTGCACAAAATATCTTCTAAAGATTTCTTCATTTTCCCTGGTTCAAAAGTTTTCATTTTCTACCAATGTAATATTCTCTCTTGCTAATAAAAACAGTGACTATAAAAATTTTTACTATTTGCTGCTAATCATGGATAAGAAATTTCTGTCAATAATAAGGTACTGTGTCAACTGTTGCTACAGTTTAATTACTGAATTCTTATAGTTGGTGAAAGTAAACAATTCATATGATTATACTTAAGCTGGAGATTGCTGAATTCTCACAGGATAAATTCATTATGTTTCAGTATGATTGAAAGTCAATCAAGGATGCAGATATAACAGGGAAGATTGTGATAACTATCATTACTAGGGGTTAATGCTGGAAAGGTTCTAATTTTTACATAAAAACCTTTATTCTGTATACACACCTGGCAGCATCCAAGTCAACATATTCTGCAGAAAACACGGAATCCCATCACACTGTCTCCTCCTTTAAAATGCCCGAGAATATGCACACATTGATATTGAAGAGTTCCTCAAAGCACATTTGGGTAAATGAGGATTATTTTTATATTTAGGTATAATAATCAACCGGAACAGACGTTTGCTTTTGCTCCTATGGCTACTTTCTCGCTCCTTCAAGACTCTCAACTCCTTTTAAGTCCCAAGGAACAATACAGCACATCAGTTAACTGTACGGATTCTAGAACCAGACTACCCAGGTTCTAATCCCAGCTCTGACATTTACTAGTTGTGTGACTTGGAAAGAAAGAGTTTTGTAGCCTTTCTCTGCCAGTTTCTTCGTCTGAATCTCCAAACCTCCATCTCCATGTTTGGCTATTCCTTACAACTGTAGATTTGAATGTGCAGTTGCCTAATTGGTATTTCGACTTAGCAGTCTAACAGGCCTCTCGGACTTCAGATCATCAAATAGAGGCTGACTTATTATTACTCTTCCCTGTTATATAAATGGCAGCAATACTCACCAATTTTCCAAACAAGATCTAGTAGTTATCCTTGATTCTTCCCCTTCATCACTCCCAACACCCAATCTACCATCCCATTTACCTCTGAAACAAATCTCAGATTTGCCCACTTCCACCAGCATTGCCTTATATAAGCCATTCATCTCTGTTGGGGCTCCTGCAATGGTTGCTTTCCTGGTCTCCATTCTTTCACTCTTACTTCTTTAAAGTCCAATCTGCCCACATTACATCTAGAATGATTTTTTAGAAGTATAAATAACATTGGTCATTCTCTTGCTATAAATCCCACAACGGCATCTTATCACAATTAGAGTAAGTGAAATTCCTTAATCTGACTTCCATAGTCTTACAAAATTAAATTGTGCAGTGGCTTGCAGTCTCCCCAAAATTTATGTCCACCTGGAACTTCAAAATGTGAGGTTATCTTGAAATTGGATTTTACATGTGCTTAAGAGGAGGTCATACAGGATCAGGATATACCCTAAGTGGAATGGTTGGTATCTTAGAAGAGGAAAGGACACAGAAACAAGACATATAGAAAAGAAGGCTATGAAAAGATAGAAGGCAATGATTGGGGGAGATACAGCCACAACACAAAGATTGTTAGCAATTTTTAAGAATCTGGAAGCTAGAAGAACGAAGAAGCCAGAATCTGGAACCTCAAACCTTCAGAGAACCTGGGCCCTGCTGATACCTTGCTTTCAGACTTCAAGCCTCCAGAACTGTGAAAAAAATATAGGTATGTTATTTTAAGCCGGCAAGTTTATGGTATTTTGTTGCAGTAGCTTTAAGAAGCTAATTCAGTTTTATCTGTAACTCTCTGGCTTCAGCTCTGTTGCCCTCCTCTTGCTCTCTACCCTCAAGTCCACTGTTCTCCCTTCTTTTCATAGTGTTTGAGCATAAGCCCAACTTAGGGCGCTGGCACTAGCTGTTCTCTTTGGAATGCTCATCCACAGATCATTTGGATCATCCTTATCATTTAAATCTCAATTTAAAGTCACTTTTTTCAGAGGCCCTCTCAACTACCCATTCAAAAGCAGTCTTACAAACAGTATCTATCACATCAACCTGTTTTGATTTTCTGCTTCTCACTTAATAAAGTCTGATGCTTTCATTCATTCATGTATTTATAGTGTGTTGCTATCTCTCAACACATGCACACACATGCCACATACTCATGCATTTACTAGAAGTGCACTGTCCAATGTGGTAGCCACTAGCCACATGTGGCTATTTAAATTGATTAAAATCAAATGAACATATACAAATACAAATATAAACATATACGAATACATATACATATACCAAAAAAATACAAATACAAAAACAAATACAGTTCCCAAACTGTAATAACCACATCTCAGGTGCTCAGTAGCCACATATGGTGAGTGCTACCATAATTACAACAGAGATGTAGAACATTTCCATCACTGAAGAACATTCCAATATACAGTGCTTGCCTAGAATATAAGCTTCAGAAAAAAGAGGAATCGCATAGCCTCGGTACTTTGAATTTGTCTGGCACTTAACATACACTGAGTAAATATATTTTGAATGAAGAATGAATGGGCTTTTAATAAATCACTGGGCACTGATGTGAATGAGCTTTGTGAAAGGAAATAACCACAATTGCTACTAGAAAGCAACATGGCTTTAAAAGGAAGAGGACTTCTACTCACCTGGGCAGAGTTCCCATAACCATATCTGTCACTGCTTTTCTTTTTGTTTGTTTACTCAATTAACATTCAAAAGTAGATATGGTTGTAAAGAGAACTTCAACAGATTTCAATAAATTCTCTTTCCCTGACTGGCGGCTTTTTTTTTTTTTTGGCTTATAAATAAAAATTTTTCCTAATGATCCATTAAGAAGTAGGAGGCCAGGGGCTAGAGCAATGGCTTGGCGGTTATGGCACTTGCAGGGCATACACAAGTACATGGGTTCAAACCCCAGCACCACATACACAATACCCCAGCACCAGGAGCAATGAAAGCCATGTGAAAAACTCAATAAAAATGGATTCTCTCTCTCTCTCTCTCTCTTTCACTGTCCTTCTGTCTTTGAAAAGAAAGAAAGAAAGAAGTAGAAGGCCAGATGGGTGAGGGGGTGAATATTATTTTCTATGCATATAGTATTTGCTCCAGATATCTAGAGATGGTGTTATCAATCTCATATCTCTAGTAATTGTTTCTCTGTGCTTTGATTAATGTGGGTGTAAAATGTGTCTGATATAGTAGCGTGTGTCTGAAATATTCTGAGGTAAGAAGAATCAAAAATATTTTAATTTTAAAACTGAATTTTAAATAAGCTAAAAAGGGATAAGATTACTTAATACAACAGGTAAAATACTATATTACTGCATTAGAAGAAAATTATGGAAATATATCTTTGTCAGATATGCAAGACAAATAGAGTCAATGTATTTAAAAATCATTAAAACCCTGGCTATAAGTACCCTATTCTGTTTTCAAATCATTATTAATATGAGTGTAAGATTAAAATTTATGAATATCTGATACTGTATGTTGCATATAAAAGGTCAATGTTGGTATAACTATAATGCACTAATAAAAAAAGTCAATGTTTGTTGAGATGAACCCAAATAATATGCATAACTATAAAGCTCTAATTAAAAAACACGTCAGTTTGGTTTCTCTTCTTCATCTCATGGCTCCCCTTTAATGCTTAGATATATGTAAAAACTCTTACAAAAAAGCTCATTGATTAGCTAATAGAGAATTATAATTGATTAGCTAATGGAGAAATACTTTAAGAATACCTTGATTGAGGGGCTGGAGCAGTGGCTCAGTGGTTACAGCGCTTTCCTGGCATGCCCAAGGACATGGCTTCAAACTCCAGCACCAGGTACACAACTAAGTGTTGGATCAACGAAAGCTGCATGAGAAACTAAATAAAATAATAAAATCAATTCTCTTTTTCTCTCTCTTTCTCACTGTCCCTCCTAGGGACTGGGGCTAGAGCGGTGGCTCAGTGGTTACAGCACTTGCCTGTCATGCGCAAGTACAGGAGTTTGAACCCCAGCACCATGTATACATCGAAGTCTTAGTACAATGAAAGCCATGTGAAAAACTAAATAAAATGGATTCTCTCTCCCCACCCCCCTCACTGTCCCTCTTTCTTAAAAAAAAAAAAAAGGAAAGCTAGGGACTAACTAGTAATTGAAGGTTCTGAATGGGTGAACTTGAATAGTATTTAATAAAATTTACCCATTTCCTATTACAAAATTGATCTCAGAGTAGGGTTATAGCACTGTGGAAATGTGGTAATGATAACTTGGTCTGAAACCTTGTACTGTTGTCTCACGTATGGTTATGTAATTATGTACTGTTATGTAATTAAAAGATAATATTTCCAAATAATGATCTTCATAGCTTTAGAATTCTTGCTGATGTGTTTACATGCAATTGAAATTTAGGAAAACATAGGACATCTCTGCTGTAAAATAAAATGAGGAGAGAGCTTGCGAGCAAGTGAGCAATTTTGGAAATCAAGAAAATAGAACATTGAAAGGCTTCAGAAAATTTGGTTCAGAGGTTTGCTGATTTTCTCCTCTATCTTGAACGCAGAGGAACATCTCAGTCTTTCTCTATCTCTGAGTTGCGTTCATTGGCCAGAAACACATGCCCAAGTAATAAAGCTGCTCTGGTAGAGGTGAGGTTATCTCATCACCACTGGAGTTCTGGCAGGAGGCAAGAAAGAAACATGAGGATTGCATCACAGTGATTCTTGAAATCTTGATGAACAGTGCCATTGTTAAAGTGTCCCACTTTAGATCTCGGGTAGGAAAGAAGAGAGTCCTTCAGGACAAGAGTGATGATGAAACAAGAGTGTCCTCTGCACAGTCTACCTTTTCCAGAAAATATACCTCCTCTATCAGAGCTATATTTCTTCAGAGAAGTCACCATATTTTCTGTTGCTTTTTTTGTTTTTCTGCCTTAAATAGGAAAAGACAGTGAGGAGAACAGAACCAGGGAGGAAGGGATAGGGAAAAAAAATATGGCAGAAAGAAACATTTTTGAGGATTCCAGATAGGCCTGGGAAACAAGATCCCCCATTGCTTGCTTATAAAAGGAAATATGGTCAATACCTATTTAGATAGATGATAGGCAGATACAGACATGAAGTATAACTCATTTTAAAATGTGCTTCCTGTAAATCAAATGTCAGCTCCTCATGTGCAATCAGAACTCCCTTTTCTCTTTTGCACAATTGAATTGGGTCTGGATTAAAAATGACTGGGTTTTACTAAGGGAATTGGGAAAAAGGTATTTAGAGAGGGGGAATAGAGGAAGAGGGAGAGGAGATGAATATTTCTGCCAGAGGTGTCGCCCAGGAGTCTGTTTAGATGATTGGGGCAGCTGCAGAATGAGCTCTTAACATGGTCAAGTGGCTTCTCTCCTTAGACTTAAAAATTAGCTGAGTTCTGAGCAGAACCTGCAGCCTCATAGAACCCACTCTGCCTCCACTTCTTCATATTTACCGTTCTTCCCTTTTTGCTTCCCAACTCTCTTTAGTGAATTTACAGAGACAAGTTGCTATAGCAGCTTTCATGTTGTTTCAGTCTGTCTTTGACCTCCAGCTTCTTATCTCAGGGAAAGCTTTGTACCCTCAGGACTCCTGGCCCTATTTCATCTCTGCCGATCAATCACCATGCCTGGAAATTGAAGGAAGGAAAAGGATTAATGAAGAATTAAAGGTGGGACAAATAAAAAAATGGTTCTGTTTTTGAGAAACTCTTTGCATGACAATTCTTGATTTGAATATGTTGTATTAATACTTTATAGTGCAAAAACCATCTATCACCACTGATTTAGTAAAACAAATAGCAGATCCATAAACTCTAATCAATATGTTATTCTATAAGTGATAAAAGCAATATTTGTGAACTGAATGTTACAGAAACTGGATACATAGGATCAGAAGAGCCAATATTCTGATGGTCTAGTTGCTGTACCCTAGTTAATATGCCACTACCAGACCAATATCCTTTAAATCTCTTTTATCACATCAGTTTTCTACTCTAGATGTTTCAACCTCTTCCTCTTTCAAGTATTTTCTGTCTTACTACACACACATTTGACATTCTGGCAAATTTTTAATTGGCCTTTCAAAGCTTCCCATCATCTGTCTATAAAACCTCTGTTTCAATAAAAAAAAATTCACTGTGATCATTTGTTATACTCCCTGCCTTCTTGGGGTCTTATCCCTTTTATTAGAAATGTGCTGCTTTCCTATTCCAATTTCACCTTTTCTCCTATAGCGCAGTATCTTGGCTCAAATCCTTTAACTTCAATGCAGCCATCCCTGAATGTAGCCTAATTGATATTTCCCTCCTCCGACCTTCTATAGCTCTTAAAAGACTACAAATCTAGCATTTAATTATATACACTTGCTCACTCTTAAATAGTGACATAACATGCGAAAGAGCCTTATGGTCTAGAAAGCATGTAGTTGGCATATAGTTGTCACCCAATAAATATTCATTCATTACTCCATTCATTCGTTTTTCATTATTATTGCCAAATAATACCAATTGCTTTTTTTTTCTAACAAGGTGGCATCTAGTTGAAGAAAGTGATCATTTATTTCCTCTTTTATGTTTGCTACGGGGCCTAGCACCTTGAACAGCATTCAATACTTATTGACTGATTGACTAATGCACTTTACATTTGGATTTCAAGTAAAGAAGCCCTTGAGGATGCCCTGATTTTCCTCCAAATGATTTAAATTTGACCTCTAAAGTCTGATAGGAAGTTAACTGATCTTTTGCAGATGGGAAAGTTTTAAAAGAAAGTATTAAAATCCTCTCAAAGTCAAACAGAGATTAGTGATAACTACAAACTCATGGCTAAACATCTTCACTGTGAGTTCATTGAATTTAAAGTCATTGAACTGTGCTTTTTTTTTTTAACATCGGTAGCTGTTTTCCATTTGTTAATCCCATTTGTATAAGCCAGGTCGTGTTGCTATATGATAATTTCTGTTTTGTTTTGTCTATTTTTTAGTGACTCTTACACATCAAAATATATTTAACTCTCTATCATGGTGTTTGCTTTTTATGGTTTTTTTTTCTTTTTTTTTTCAGAGACACAGACACAGATTTATTTGGGAAAGAATATACTCATTCAAGGGGGAATGTGGGCTACCTCAAGAGAGAGATGCTATTTGGGGTAAAGCAAGGAATATACAGCCTGTTTTTTGTTTCTTAGTTGTCTTTTAAGGTCAGAAACACTACCTTGTGTGTTCTTACAATTTTAGTATTTAGCATAGTATGTGGCACAAAATAGATGCTTAATAAATATGTGTTGAATAGATGAATATTATCAGATAAAATTATGTTTTTGGAGTACTGAACAATTAACATACTTAAATCCTCTTTATAGCATTGAGGGGAGTTCATTGTATAAACTGCCTTAATAAATTCATAGTAACCTATTCTTATTGTCAGATCATGATTATTTTGCCTAGTTATTGTCCTGTAGGGATTAAAAAAGAATTTGAGCTCATTATAGCACCTTCCTTGGTTTGATTCCTAAACTGTAGTATAAACTAGGCTTTAATTTCCATGAGGAAGAGTATAACACTTACATATTTAAAGAAAGAAAATAACTTCTCCCAACTGAAATAAGAGGTAATTTAAGGCAACAGAATTATTGGCCCCAAGTTAAAAAAAATGCTTTAAACCTGACTCATCTGTGCCTTATGGATTTCATAACTGATGATTAGCTTCTCTTAATCAGCTGAACATCCATTTAAGGGACAAATTGATTAGCTTGTTGCATAATTAACAGAACATTAAGTACCGTCACTTTGAGTTGAAAAAATTGTTTTGATTAACAGAAAATGTGCACAGTTTAACATTAAGACATTATCTCATATCATTATTAATCTGTTTTCCCCAAAAAATGTCAAAGAGGTTTTTGCATCTACTTCAGGAGCCAATGCTTGCAATTCCCAAAGTAGTTTCATTTTTCTAGTTGGTATTAAATTTAACAAAACTTTTCCATGGAGAATGAGAGCATAATATATAAATAATAACCAACATAGCTATGAGAGCAAACTCTGAATTTGTACTAACTCTTTACCTAGTGAAATGGTAAACAACGCGATTCTGAGGCATAGAACAGTGGAAATAATTAA
Source organism: Aplodontia rufa (assembly GCA_004027875.1). Classification (NCBI taxonomy): domain Eukaryota; kingdom Metazoa; phylum Chordata; class Mammalia; order Rodentia; family Aplodontiidae; genus Aplodontia; species Aplodontia rufa. The sequence goes on from PVKS010010654.1 coordinate 32,582, forward strand.
ATATTAAATTTTACAAATAATTTCAAAAAGAATTGGCAAGGAATTAGAGGAGGATTGACAAGAATGCTAAAATTGAGAAAACACTTATTGAAAATGTCAGTAGCATGAAGGACCAGATTCATGAATCAGTAGAAATTACAGAGTTGAAGAATGTATAAATACAAAAAAAAAGAAGCAAAAACAAAACATTAGAGAGAAGAAAGATGCAAAAGACTCTTTCTGCCAAAGCTAGGCCCATAGAGATATTCAAATGAGGAAGAATAACTGAGAAATAGATCTTGCAATCCACAGGGGGTCAGCAAAGTTGTTTAAAGATGTGCTATGTCAGTAGTCCATAGAAAATTGCATTGAAATACACGAACACATAATTAAAGCTAAACATTCAGAATGTTAGGCAGCACCATCCTGAGTCAGATGGTAGTTGATACTGACTACATCCTGGGCACCAAGGATCTAATTAGTCTTTGTAAGAAGGTGTGCAGGTGTCAGTCAATTTTGGAGTTTGTGCTGAGCAGGACAGGTTAATGGAGACACTGGAATATTTGAATCTGATGAGGCCTGAGGCAAATTTCAAATAGTACTTGCAAAAGTTTAGAAACTCAAAGAACATGCAGGAAATTTGGTTTAGGCCTGTTTCTGAAAGTCTACAAGTATGTGCTGTATATGTCTTTTTAATTCTTCATGTCAAATCACCAGTCCCAATAAGGATTAGTTTAAAAGAGGACTGTTTTGTAGACTCCAATTGACAGAATATTGCACTGCTAATCTAAAATAATCATGCTATTTTAATTTTATTGCATTCTACCCATTCACTAAGGGATGCGTGGATATGACAATGTAAATATTATCTGAATGGTAACAGAAATCATGTAATTCCTGAGAAACAGTCAATTAGCTTGAGTTCTGGTAGACCTACTTCTCAAACGTTAGTGTTTATAAGTGTTGCCTGGATGACAGGTTGAAAACCCAAGTTCTCAAGGATGGTCCTCAGTGATTCTGATTTATTAAACTTGTGGTGAGAACTGGGAATACACCCCAAATACTGATAGGAGACCATTTTTTGAAAATCACATACAAGCCAAGGAGTCTGTAAGAATTAGGACAATTACTATATAATTTTTATAACTGTTTCAGAACCTAATGTGATAATGTTTAACAATAGTTACCAATGATGTTTTGAGTGAATAAATAAGTCAATTACTGAATGTTATGTCTCATAATTATTTCTCACTCTGCCTTATTCTTATTTAATACCAAAAATTATTTTCAGGTTCTTCAATGTTTGTCTAGAAATTCCAGTCTTGGGGTAAGGGGTTCAATGATAGAATTCTTGCCCAGCATGTGTGAGGCTCTGGGTTTGATCCCCAGCACTGGAGGAAAAAGAGAGTGACAGAGACAGAAAGTGGGAGAGAGAGAGAAAAAGAGAGAGAGAGAGAGAGCCAGAGAGAGATGGATTCAAGTCTTAAAATTTTCATTCTAAGCAACAAAATTATGTTGTAGTAAGGGTTCCTGTGCATTCAGTCATTCAACAGTTAAAAAATATTCATTGAGTTTACACTATATACCAGGGACTGCTCTGAACACTTGGGATATAACAGTGAAATGGACAAAAATGGTTCCCTCATGGAGTTTACATTCTACAATTATGCACGCATCATACCTCTAAGTCTGAGGTTTAGAATTATTTTCTGGGAATATAATTATGTGTTATAAGTTCTTCACACCAAATAGAGTCTTGAATTAAAGTAAAAAATTCATTTTGGAAACTTTCAAAGCTCACTGAGAAGAAGAGAGATTGGCTTAAAACACCAGGGAGTTTTATTTTTGCACATAAATATTTATGTGTGTAAAGGGGTGTGTGGTTAATTATAAGCGACTGGAAGAGAATGACAGATGCTTAGATCCTCTGTCCCCATGGAAAGACAGACCTTGCTTGTTGGAGTGTAGTGGCACATCGTGTGGTCTGTGTACTGAATCACTGATTTAAATATTGCAGCAGCTGGAGTGCAAAGTATATCAGCAAATACTACAGTAGAAGGAGTGTGTGCGTCCTGAATACAAAGCAAGAATGAAATAGGTTTGCATCGTCGCATTGGGCAGGGCTATGGATGGCTCTTTCTTTTTTATATTTCAGTTTTAAAGGAGAACTAGGGAAGGGCACCTGGACAGTCCAGGGAATACAAGCAAGTAAATGAGTAGGGAACCGGATGGTGTTTTGTAAATCCTAAATACTGGGGGGAGGGACGTAGGGTGGCATTGGGAGAGAGATTCTCATTCCGTCAGGGAAAACCTACTCAGAGAATTCATCTCCATAATGAAAGCACTAAACCAACCAGCACTGTCCCTACTTCAGTGCTCATGGGGAAAATGAGCAGAAATTGCTGTTTTCTTTAGCCACTTTCATTTTATCTCTACTTTGGTTGTGACATGAAGTTCAAAATCTTTTTCTAAATTTTGCTTTAATAAAGAAAGCCTATAAGGGCCTTCTAGTTTAGGCAGACCAACCCTACATCATTTACTATTATTTTCCCCATTTTATAGGAATCTGAGACAGTGTTCAAATGATGTTGCACAAAGATTACTTGTTTAGATGTAGCAGAACAAAGACTAAATTTAGGTTCTCTGATTACAAAATCGGATTCCACCATCGTGCTGCCTTTTTACACTTATTTCTTTCTCCCTCTCCCTCTCTCTTACTCTCTCTCTTGTTGTTATTATCTCTCCTTTCCCTTTATAATTCCCAAAGTCAGAAACGACAGAAAAGCTGGGGGTGGACAGCCAAGAAAGTGGTTAACGCTGATGGGTAAAACATTTCTCCTTACAGACATGGTGCTGAAAAGGAGTATAAAAAAAATAAAAAGCAGATTTAGAAGCATGAATACAAAGAGCAAAGGAACAGATACTTTCCGTACATGAAACAACGGGCTAGCAAAAGATGCTAACTCCTCTTCTCAATATTCTAGAGCCCTAACACTTATGCTGAAGATTTCATGTCATCTGGTGAACTTCCTGTGGAGACTATCTGATTGTAAATAACCCCCAAAGTTCCACGACATCACAGGAATAGGCACCTCAATTTCAACCTGAAAATATTTGCAATGGTCATCAGGAATTATGGCCCAAGGTCATTTAACATGGTAATTCCTCCTAAATCTGAGTCACAGCTTACTAACCATGTTGATGCCAGTGAGTTTTGAAATGTTCATGGGGAAACATCAGGGAACAGTGAGCTGGATTCCACTCTGCCTCATGCCTCATCAACCAGATGGTTGGCTGTATCGAAGCCAGTAATGCTGATGTCAGAGGCGAGAGAACACAGCTGGATTTTCAGGTTCAAGGGGAAAGAGGGAATCTATAAAGCTAAAAGTTTGGGAGGAAATTGCCTTTGGACTAGTAGATAGAGCCAACTAGAACTGACAGAGAATTTTAATGTTACGTCCTACAGCAACATTTCTGGGTTATTGCTTTTTGGGCCATGGTAGGATTTGAATCTTCTTTTTCTCACACCTGCTAACAGGCCTACTGGTGCCAGTTAGAGCTATTGTGTACCAGATCTAGAAGAGATTTCAGCACTGACATATTAGATTCCCACCACCTCTTGGCTACTACTGTGTATCTTTTGTTACCCCTGGGATTTGGTGATTAGCTTGAAAACAATAGCTGCAAGGATGGAAAATAGTTCAGAAGACAAAGCTTCTAGGAACTTGATGAAGATTTTATATTTATGGGTATATTAATATAAATTTACATTTTGGCTAGGACATGAGAAAGGTAATACATGTCCTTTTTCTCTGGCTTGATCATGCCGGGGCTAGCAGGAAATGTAATTGCAGACATGTGGGACAGGGGAGAGGGAACTGGCCACTGCATGGGAGTGGGATCCAGGTCTTCCAAACCTGAAACATATTCCTTCCAATGCCTCCTACTCTGTGGGAATCCCCCACTACCTCTCTCTCTCTCCTCTCTCTCTCTCTCTCTCTTTCTTGTTTAGGACATTAATTCGTTATTTTCCAAGCATCAACTTCTTCCCAAAGATCTAGGGGTGGGGGAATGGAAGGAGTATTGTATTCAGAGTCTCCTCTGCAAAACAAAGAAGCTACTGCAATAATTACCACAAACCAAGGAAGACTGGTCACAGGGGCATGGTTATTCTTCTTGGAGAAAGGTAGAATGAGGAAAACGTCCCTCTCATTCCTTGAATTATCCTACACCAGCAAGAACAGAGTAAAATTAATATGTCAATGAATCATCCTGCCATATAGAAGTAGGTGACTTGTAGGTTATTGAGGTTCAGTGAAGAATTGTGGGATATGCACACACTATCTATGATTGAATCATGTTTGGGGATGTAGGACTAGAGAATGATTGAGCAATGATTTGCAGATGAGTGCTTGATCCAGGAAGATTTAGGCAATACTTCACTGAGACAATAAATGTGACATTTCATGTCGAGAGAGTATCATATCCAAGGAGGTAGGGCTGTTTGGACCTAAATATACAGGAGAGCAATAAACAGTATTTCTGTTGCCAAGAGTGCCCACATATAAGTGTGCATAAAATTCCTAACCAGTAACCCCTCTGTGGTGCTGCAGAAAAGGCTCTTCCACAGATGCTGCAGCAAAAGGGGGTGCCATGGATTTTAACCCCCAGGAATTAACTTATGTAAATTACTTCTGGGTAGCAGGGAAGATTTTTTTCATAAAGCACTCAGCCCAGAAGTGGCTTTTTTCTTGCCAACATTCTGGGTGATTTATACAAGTGTTCCTACTGAAGAGTGCAGAGAGAAGGAATTTTGCAGCAGAATGTGATTGTAGAACCGGAGGCAAGAGGTGTCCCCTGAAGTTGTAACTAGTGCACAGAAGCAGAGTGAAAAGAGTTTGATGAAGACAAGGACACTGATTTAAGCTATAACAGTGCAGTGACGAGACAGAATTAACAGTTAACACCTCAGCTACATGGTTCTTATTATTGCCTTTTATTTGTAAACAGCAACAACTTCATGCTTGTTGTAGTTATGATATATTACCATAAAATAAAGAAACAAACTGACATTAAATATTAAGAGTTTTACTGTGTCTATGGTAGATTGCAAAAATGTCTATAGATTTGTCTTCTCACTGTATCTATACCACTGATGGTGCAATCCTACTCTGACTCTGGGCTAGGTCATATGACTTTTATTGGTAAAAGGGAAAACAGCAAATGTGAAACTGATAGACTTTTAAAGTGCTTTAGTTATTCAATTGCATTGTTGTTGTTCTTAGGACCCTGAACAGTCATGTGATCAAGCTCAGACTGTCCATGGGATGATGAGGGACACAGTCCACTTGGCCCCAGCAATCAGCCAACAATGAGCTGGATGACAGGAGGATGGACTAGCTGATGAACCACTGCTGTAGATGTGTGAGTAAGCTGGGTTAAGACCAGTGGAAGAACTGCCTAGAGAAACCCAGCCCCACTTGTGAGTTAAATAAATGTCTGTCCTTTTATGTCACTAACATTTGGAATATTTTGTTATGCAGGTTTATTATGTAGCAATAGAATACACAGTTATTTATATTATGGCCCATTTAGTGTTCGCACCAACTCTATAAAATAGCTATTATTATCACTCACTTTTTAGATGAAGAAACAGTGGAAAAGAATCAATAAGAACATGGACCAGTCTCATACATCTTGTAAATGGCATGAGTGTGATCGAGGCAGCCAGATTCCAACATTCACCTACCTAACTGCTATGTATTATTAAACATTAACTTAGGTCTGAGACAACAGAATAATACAAAACAAAGCACTTGACTTCAAAAAATAGTTTAAGGGGCTGAAGTGGTGGCTAAGTGGTTACAGCACTTGCCTGGCATGTGTGAGGATGCGGATTTGAACCCTAGTGCCACATATACAACTAAGTCCTGGAGCAACGAAAACCAGATGAAAAAAAACTTAATAAAATTGATTCTTTCTGTTTGTCTCTCTCACTGTCCCTCTCTCTTTAAAAAAAAGTAGTTTAACTATTTTGTTTTTTTAAAGTCACTTTTTATGTATAACTATTTACTATGTAAGTGTGATTGACATACAAAAAGCTGCACATATTTAGTTTATACAACTTAATGAGCTTGGAGAATAGTATTTTCTTGTGATACCATCACCATAATCTCTGCAAAAACATATCCAACAGTTTCCATCTGCCCTCTTTCTGTATTGCCATTATTATTATCATCATGCTCAATGTACGATCTAACCTTTTAGCAAATTTTTAAATATTCAATGCGATATAGTTACCTATAAGGTGCTACACTGTACAAAATATTTATAGGACGTAATCATCTTATATAACTGAAACTTTGTACCTTTGACTCATATCTTCTCAATTCCTGTTCTCCTTGGCTCTTGGTAGCTACCATTCTACTTTCCACTTTTATGACTCTGGCTGTTTTGGATTTCTCATGCAAGTGGTGTAGTATAATGTTTGTCCTTCTGTATCGGGCATATTTCACTTGGTATAATGTCCTCCATCCTCATCCACTTGTTGCCAGTAGGAGGATTTCCTTTTTTTTTTTCAGACTGGAATAGTATTCTATGGTATATGTATGCTACTTTCAAATAGTCCTTTCATTTGTATCAAAAATATCTTTCCCTCAGGAAATACTAGGGAATGATATTGGTCAAATTATATTTCTGTTTTGTGTGCACATATGAATATGTAATAACAAATCTCACCATTATGCACAGCTATAATGAAACAATTTAAATGATGGGGGAAAAGGAGCCCCTCAACGAACATGGCCATGAACATATACACTTACTCTTTTTAAACAACCATAAAGCCAGATAAAGTAGATGAAACAGTGGGTTTCAGGCTTTAGACAACAGATGGCACAAGTCTGTAATCCCTGAAATAAGGAAAACAAGTGAGATGAATCCTACAATTGTAACTGCTTATTATCTAGTGAGATTTCAGACTGAAGCATAGTGAAGTGGACCCCAAAGTAAGACTAATGCTATGCTGAGTTGAAAAGATGTTAACTATTAGGTGGCTAGAATTTTCAGGACAAAATATAGGAGAGGCAAGAGCTACACACTCCCATGGGGGAAGGGGGAGAGAGAAAGAGAGAGAGAGCATCAGTTATCTGCAAAAGTGAGACTTTGAATCTTTGGCTGAGTAATTGTATGCTCGTATATGTGAGAAAATTGCATGAGATCTTAGAAAAAACTCTGGATAGCAGTACATAGATTATAAAGGCCTGGGAATAGTTGGTGTTCTCATGAGTCAAAGTGTAAGACCTTTTATGTAAAGGCATAAAGTAGACTCTTCAGAGATCTATTTATTACCTTAACAGTGAGGCCAAATTAACCCTAGATTAAAAATTATTTGGAATCCATATTAATAAAACAGAAAGGCAAAGCCAGACGTGATCAAACTGATTTCAATAATTTAACTGACTCCCAGAAGAAAACAATGATAGTTAAAAAAATATGGTAAATCTAGCACCCAATAACATAAAATTAAAAATGTCCCACATCCAGTAAGAATTACAAGGCATCTGAAGGAGGAGAAAAATATGACCAAAGTCAGGGAAAATGAATGGGAGAATATCCAGAAACAATAGACATGATGGAATTATCTGACAAAGATATTAAAACACCATCCCCATATGCTTAAGAAAAGATAGGTATCAAATGATGAGATAAAGGAAAGATACAAGAAAAGATTCCAAATGAACTTCTAAAAATGAAAAATACAAAGCAAGTAATGAAAAATAAATCAAATGGGACTAATGGGCAATTACAATTCTGCAGAACAAATGTCAGCAAATGTGAAGTCATCACAGCATAAAACATCCAAAATGAAGCACACACAAGAAAAAGAGTAAGTAGCAAAAAAATCATTGATTCACGGAAGACTGTCAGGTGGCTTAATATACATGTAATTGGGTCTCCAGAAGGAGAAAAAAAGAAGGGATAGATACATATTTCCAGCAATATTAATAAAAACATTTTTCCAAATGTGATTAACCCAAGTCCACAGATCCAAGAAGTTTAATATATCCTAAGCATATGAAACTGAAGAAAGGTACACAAAATTCTGCTCATGTCTAGAGATGAAAATAAAAATCTTAAAGCAGCCAGACTCAAAAGACATACTACATGAAGGAGAGAAATTTATGAATGACAATGTACTTCTTGATAAAAACCATGAAAAATTCCAGGTGCAGAGGTGCATACCTGTAGTCCTAGAGACTTTGGAAGCTGAGGCAGAAAGATTACAAGTCCAATGTCAACCTCAGCAATTTATCAAGGCCATAAATATTTTAACAGGACTCCGTCTCAAAATAAAAAATAAAAAGGGCTGCGGATGTGGCTCAGTGGTAAAGCACCTCGGGGTTCAATCGCCAGTACCAAAAACAAAAACAAACAAAAAAGAAAACCAGAAGACAAGGTAATACTATCTTTATAATATGGAAGGGGAATAAAATCTGTCAATCTAGGATTTTATGTACAACAAAAACTTCCTTAAAAAATAAAGTTGCATTTTCATAAACATAAAAACAGAACAAATTCATCACCAACAGACTATATGGCAAGAAATGTAAAACAAAGTTCTTTAAGCAGAAGGAAAATGGTGAAGGAATGAAGAGAACTGAAAATGACAACTTATATTCATATGTATATGACTTCTCATAAAAACTCTTTAAAAAGAGATTATTTAATATAAGAACAATGTACTTGTCATTAATACTATACCAAAATAGGGCTGGAGCGGGGGCTCAGTGGTTATGGTGCTTGCCTGGCATGTGCAAGTACACAAGTTCAAATCCCAGAACCACATACGCAGCAGAGTCTTGGAGCAAAAGAGGCTACATGAAAAACTAAATAAAATTGATTCTTTCTTTCTCTCTCTTTCACTGTCCCTCTCTCTTTAAAAATAAAATACTATGCAGAAATAAAATATAGCACTACAACAGCACAGTGATCAGGGGAGAAATAGAACTATTCTATATTAAGATTCTTATGCTATAAGTTGTGGCATAATACATTTGAAGGTAGAAGTGAGATAACTTATATTTCTATACATTATATGGATATGTTTTAAATCTGAGAAGTTTCATAAAGTTTCTTTAAACTTAGAAAATGGTCTTAATCACGGTAAGAGGTAGCCACCAGAATCAATCTTAGACGTGTTTAATCAATCAACAACTCACCTCAAAGAACATGCTTTTGAAGCCAACCAGTCAATGTCAGCCTCTCAATGCTAAAGTCAGTCAATCCGGGATAGATTAACTTCCATAAACATGCCACTGGGTGCCAACCAATCGATGATAGCTTCACCTGAATAACCACACTTATACAGATGACATCAATTTACTTATACCTATCAAAGTCTGTCAGTGCCTGAGCTCCACACTGCCCTCCAACAAATATGAAATCAGTTTTCTGCTCTGCTCAGAGGTACCATGCTTGATCAACATGGCTTTTCCTACTATATTTTTAATTTGAGATATGGAATGGTGGAGTCATTATCACTTGACAAATCCTAGAGCAATAGTAAAACAAAACAAAGAGGTATAAGTCCATGATGAACATAAAACAGAATTAAAAAAAAGTATTTAATGACTACAGAAGAAAGTAAGATTTTAATAAAAGTGACAATAGATGGGACAAAGAGAAAACAAACAATAAGTTCATAGATATCTAAAGCTAACTACATCAACATTCACATTACATGTAAATGATTTACACATGCCAACTAAAAGGAAGAGATTATCAGATTAGTATAAAATGAAGGTCCCAGCTCTGTGCTGTTCATTAGCAATGTGTTTGAACTCTGAAGACAGATATGTTAAAAATATAACATGAAAATGCTATTTTTAAAAAAGAGGAAGTAAATACATCGATACTAGATAAAGTAAATTTCAGAGCAAGGGATGTTACTAGGGACAATGATAAATTGATCAATTAATGAAGAGGACATAATTCTAGGTATGTATGTGCAAAATAACAGAGATTCAAAATATATGCTGCAAAAACTGGGAAACTGAAATGAGAAATAGAAATCCATAGTTGGAAATTTCAATATTCTTCTTTCAGTAATTGATAGTAGAAACATACAGAAAAATGGTAGGAGTACCATAAATTTTGCAGACTATGTGATCATCTATGTAGAAAATACTAAGCATTTAAAAAAATACTAAAACTTGTAAGTGAATAGCAAGGTCATAGGATACAAGGTTAGTATCAACTGCATATAGTTTTTCAAATTGTTTGTATTTCTACATATAATCAATTCTCATTTTTCAGAGATTCTGTATTGTGAATTTGACTTCTTGAGAAAATTTATCTGTAAACCCCAAATCTATACTCATGGAGTTGTCATAGAAATTTGTGGACATGTATAGTAGAGCAGTGAAAAATTTAAGTCATCTGAAGTTCATATTCCCTGCTGAGGCTAAAAAAGGTGACACCGTCTTCTTCTTTCAACTCTCATGCTGCAAATGAGACTCCTTTTTGTGATCTATTTTAATATCACTTTTTTTCTTTTTTCATTTTGTGCTTTTCGCTGGTGACTTTGCTATTTAAAATGGCCCCAAATCATACTGATGGATGCTGTCTAGTGTACTTTAGTGCAAGAAAGCTGTGATGTGCTTTATAAAGAAAATATTTCTGTCAGATAAGTTTTGTTCAGGAGGAATTATAGTACCATTATCTGTTTGTTTAATATTAATGAACCAATGTTTATTAAATAAACCATCTTTAAACAGAAATGCACATAAAACAAGATTATGTATTGAGCAAATGGTGAAAACGTGACCCCAGACCTGCAGGAATGTAATCCTGTACTTTCCCTAGGAACAATGAATAGTTCAATATTTGCCAATTCATTGTTTGCAGAGACTTTATTGAACATAACTACCATGGATAATAAAAATCACCTATACTTGTAATGAGCATTAGAAAATAAATTTTAAAATAATATTGATAATAGCAGCAAAACAGTAATATTTAGAAATACAATTATCAAAATATGTACTAGATTTGTACACTGATAATTATAAAATATTGCTGCAAGAAATTAAAGAAGACCTAAATGAATAGGTTACTGTCCTTGTGAATTACTTGATTCAACATTGTTAAGATGTCAAAATCTTAGCAGAATCCTGGAAGAAATTGGCAAGTCATTTCTAAAATTTATGTAGAAAATTAAAAGGTCTAGCATAGACAAATCAATTTTGAAAATAAAGAACAAAGTTGAAGGATTTACAATATCTGATTTTAAGACTTATTATAAAGCTAAAATCATAACGATGGCATGATTTTGGCATAAAACTAAGCATGTAAATCAACAGATTAGGATAGAAGGTCCAAAACCCTCATATTTGAATTTCCACATAATGCCTAAATCTAATTGTTTGCTAATAATCTCAACATATTTTTAAAATTGAGCTCCCCTCCAAAGTAGCTGATAATTAGGCAAACTTACTAATTTAATTTTGGTTTTTTTCTCATTTCCATCTTTGCCTTTGGGAAGTCAAATGGTTAGAACTTGGAAGGCAGGAAGAGTTGTAAGGTAGAAACAAACTAATCAGTTGTACAGAGAAGGTTGCCTTAGGTAAGGTACTGTGCTGAGCTCTCTGGAGGAAAAGATTTGATGACTGATAAATCTCAGGATTCCTAGATGTGACACTGGATTAAAACACTCACAGGTGGGGCTGGAGCGGTGGCTCGGAGGTTATGGCTCATGACCCGAATGTGTGAGACCATGGGTTCAAATCCCAGCACCCAAGTACACAACTAAGTGTCAGAGCAATGAAAGCCATGTGAAAAACTCAATAAAAATTAATTCTCTCTCTTTTTCTCTCAGTCTCTCTCTCTCTCTCTCTCTCACACTGTCCTTCTCTCTTTAAAAAATAAAAACAAAACTTACAGGCCACTGTAAAGGAAATACACAACCTATATATTGCACATAATGCTGGGTGGGCCTGTGGCAAGTAAGACCTGTAATCAAATGCACGTGAAAGTGGAAGGACTATAAATATCTTCCCAGCCAGGTTTGTGCACAAATGAGTTATGAAAACCTTCAGTTGTAAGAGCACATTGTGTTTTGCAACTGTAGATGAAATCGTGTTGTTTTGAGTGAATTGTGCTAGTATCTTTTGAGTTGAAAGTATGGAATATTAAAATAATGGGCTGGAGTGGTGGCTTAGTGGTTTACAGCGCTTGTCCACCATTCATGAGGACATGAGTTCAAACCCCAGCACCACATATACAGCGAAGACTCAGAGCAACAAATGCCACATGAAAAACTAAATAAAATCGATTCCCTCCCTCTCTCTCTCTTTCTCTCTCTGTCCCTCACTCTTAAAAAAAAGTATGGAATATTAAAGTAAAACTAAAAGTGAAATCAGGGGTCATCCTGTCTGATGTCCAGCTTCCTGTAGGAAGTAAAAATATTAAATAAGACACTTACGATGCCAACCCTGCATTACCTCATTTAATCCTGCTTGACCATCACATCAATAAATATTTGTTCTAGCCTCCAATAGAGGATCAGACTTAGACTCAGATAATATTTGTATAAATAAAACAAGGTTACTTACTTATTAAATGACACAGCAGGAAATCAGCATGGTGGAAAAGTTGTCCAATGAGATGGAAATCTAAGTGTTTAGGATTTTCACCAAAGGGCCGCACACACCAGTGAAAACGTAGTAGTAGACTCTTCAGTCTGAGTGATGGCAACATGGAGACATTTATGAAAGCAGATCTTCCTGAAGAGTCACTTAAACATAGCTTTCTAGCTGTACCTATGATTCAGCTTCATTAGCCTCTTAATTTCTAATAGAATTCTGATTATAAAAGTCAGGCTTTATTAAGTGCCTGCTACGTGCCAGGAACATTATCACTTTTAATCCTCACAACACTCAAGGTGGATACTTTCACTTTCATTAACAGGTAAGGTAACTAATATTCTGACATACTAAATACCTTGACTTTTACAGAAGAGGATTACTAGAATTCTAACTTGGACTTTCTTTTTTTTTTTTTTTATTGGACAGCCTTGGTTCTGTTTTAAGTAAAATGCTCTGTAGAAGTCTAAAGGTAAACCTACATGAATTATGAACACATTATTCACATTATAAAATAATAATGACTTTGCGAACATTTCATTATAGCAATATTTCTGTAAATTGTGTCTTCCTTATCACCTTTTGTTTATTGGTTATCAATTACTTGATGGAGAGTTTGGGGATCCACTGCCAAATATTCATCAATCAGAAATGAAAACAAAGAATTCCTGAAATACTGGAGGAAAATCACTCAGAAAAAAAGTACACCTAAATATATTCCCTTTTTCCATAAATATATGCACCCTAGAAGTGGATTGATTTGAGCTGGAAAGATATTCTTCCAAGGTAGTTAGGAGATGAATTTTAAAGCCTTAAATTAAAAAGAATCCTGTCAGATGTCATTAAGAGATTCACTGAGCTGAACTGAAAACTGGGAACAAGATTCTTTGTTGTGAAATGAGCAGACCAGGTAAACAGCTCATCCTAAATGCTGTAAGTAAGGAGATGTTGCTAAAAACCCAACCAAAAATGTCACAACAGTTATTTTTAGTCTGCCAGGATCTTCAGACTTAAAGATCCCATCCCCCTTTTTAATTATTTCTGTTTCAGAAATTACACATAGACTACAAGTACTAGTCGAGGGGCACACTGATTAGGATCATAGAAAGTCATGTAACATCACAGAACAAGAGGAAGGGACTGGGGAGAAGACGTGACAGCGTCCATAACAAGCATATTTTGAGTAAACAAAAATTAGCTTTCTTGAAGAGGACTCTACAAAATGAAAAAGCGACAAGATGAAGATGATGTGAAGGGAAATTGGAAAATAAGCTTCAACTTTAATAAGCACCTATGATTAGATAACAAGATATTTGCATGATTAAACAGGACCCAGCCACTATGACATTACACCGATTCAGGAAAGCAGTTCTTCCTGAATACTCCATTTAAAATAATTTCCCAGCTTAACTTCTTCAGTTGCATCAATCTCTTATTCTGTATTGTGTCATTGCTTTTCAAATCTAAGCATTTGATTTTAGTATCTATTTATCTTAAGCACATCTCATTTCTCCTTTTTTACAGGCTTCTCCACATTTTCATTGCTCTGTCTCTACAAGATACTTCAGTAAGTTTCCTTCATAGCGATACAAAACAAAAAAACCCTTCAGCGATAGCAGGTGCTATGCAAGTTAAGATTAAAGACTCTGAAGTCAAGTAGACCCTTGTTTTAAAATTCTGACTGTCCTTGAACAAATCACATCATTTCTCTAAACCTTAGTTTCCTCATTAGGTTTGTTGGAGTTAAATGAGAATAAATCATACAGATTTTCGCTAGCCTACCACTTGTGGCCTTCATTTTTGCTAGAGGGTAGGCCATCCCTGCAGGGTTTTTTGTTTTGTATATTTTTGTACCAGGGATTGAACATAGAGGCACATAACCAATGAGTCAAGTCCCCAGCCCTTTTTTATTTTTTATTTTGAGACTGGGTTTTGTTAAGTTTCTTAGGGCTTCTCTAAGTTGCTGAGGCTGGCTTTTGAACTTGTGATCCTCCTGCCTCAACCTCCCAAGGCGTGCTCCACTATGCTGTGCCCCTGCAGGTTTTTAAAGCTGAGGCATCCTTGGTTGTTGTGGGGCTACAGACCTGAAACTGTCAGGTCCCATTTTAGTCAGGGAGGAAGGGTTCTTCAAGATACTCCAGGCTCTGTCATCTGATAACTGGGCAGTTAACTACTTGGCCCCTTTATCTTCTTACATATGACTCTTCAATGCCTTATTACTCTCTGATCTTTGGAAGAGTAGGTAGACAGTTATTATTTTCAATCTAAAATAGGTCAAGAAAGAGAACTAGTCAAAGACCAAACGACTTGCCAGGAGAATGGAATTGAAGGGTATTGAACCAACTACTTTGGGTAGAGATAAAGTAAACCTGATGGGGTAATTACCCTTACCCTGATCTAATGGGATTCAGAGCTAGAACTCTTGATTCTCCCTTCCCTCCTGCAATGGTTTGTTTATTTACTGCTAACCTTTTGCCCCAACAGTAAGGTATTATCTGGTTTATCACAGAACTTTTGGACCTTCTGTAAGGGTAATCTAAACCTACATGTAGTAGTAAACTGAGGTCCCTGTTTCTGTAATGCATGGTAAGAACAGAACAAAATAAACAACTCATTATGTTAAATGTGATTTTAATTCTCCTTTAAAAAATAAAGCAAATGCCATGATAGTTTGACAGCTTTTTGACAGCACCCACATTTGATTTGATGAGATGTATGCTCTTATTTGAATTGTGTCCAAAAGAGGGCAGACAGATGGAAGGCTTTTACAAAAGGGGAAAAAAATCCTGGTTAGCATGAGCTTGGAATTCCTAATTTGCTTTTATTTTTTTTTTCTTTTAAGAAGCAATAAATAGGTCTTAGCAGATGGGCTAACACTTAGTTAAAAGCATCCTTTGAAAAATTACAAGCAACGAGTGCCTTACACAGCTGTAGAGTTCAAATACATGCAAACCACAGCAAACCATACAGGGCAAGGCTAGAGGTGCAGAAACTTTCTGAGAAAGGAGGCTTAGAGATTTTGTAATTTGTTATACAGGTTAGAGCTATAAAACAATCATCTGTGTCCATGCAGCATGGCTTTTCAAACTGTGAGTTGTGATCCATTAGTAGATAATGAAATTAATTTAGTAGGTTGTGGCCAGAATTTGAAACAAATGCTGGTGGTTGTGGTGGTCAGTGGTGTGGACAGGAACAGGAACTGTTGAGTGCGTGGAAAGAGTAAAAGCTGTTTCACGATGGATTGTTTCTCTTACACACTGTATACTGGGTCGTGACGTATTTCTTACTGTATATAGGTGGTAGTTAAGATATGTATATTTTAAAAGATTCATCCTTGCAGATGACTAATACAACAATATTGCTTCATTCCTGAATAACCACACTTTATCATCTAGTGTTAACACTTGAGTTGTTCTTCAGAATATGCCAAGTATAGTCAAGGAAATTCTAGTTGGCATGAGCAGGGCTGACTGGGGTGGTCTGTGAAAATGTCCTGCTTGCCAGATGTCCCTGGCAAGGAGGACTGGGGCCCACTCAGAAATCTTGTGTCTAGTTGGCATGAGATGAACACACAGGGAGCAGGTGATCCATTGCCTTTGTTTTGTAGACTCAGCTCGGAGATATTACTTTCAGATCTGGTATTGATGGTATAATTAGGCATGCAGTAAGGACCAGAGACCCAGAAGCCAAGCATATGAAGAATAAAAAAGTAACAGCTTGTTTTCTTGGAAGTAATTTTTAATGAAAATAATAATGGCAGTCCAGCATTTATTGAACAGTTTACTATATACTATTACTATGTTAAACATTTTACATGAATTACCTTTTTTCTTTTTTAATTTTTTATTAAGGAGTTGAGTTATTGTACAATCATAAATTCGTATAAAGTAACAATGTGTTAGGCCTGTGTTCTTAAACCAGAATTACTCCATCATTGCCCACTTCCCAGTCTCTTGATTTTTCTGTATTTTGCCCCTCTAAGTGATATAAATGCTTAGATTGTAAATTTTCCAGGATCAAATGATTGTGTAAGTATTATTGGATTCTCAGGGGGGTAAAGAGTATACTACATTGTTGATTGTCTCCCTAGTTCCCCCCCATCCTTCCTCCCTCCCTCCCGCGTCCCTCACTTATCCTCTCTCCCACCCCTCCCCCCACATATCTAAGGTTATTATCTTTTCATCATGCTAGGGGACAGTCGCTATCATTGCCATTTTACAAAAGAGTAAATGCTTATTCAGAGACGTAGAAAAATTTGCCAAAAGATACAGAGCTATTATTGGAGGAACCAGAACTTAAATTTAGGTTTATTGCCAAAGCCTGAATCTTTCCTAAATCTATACACTGCTTTGGTTATTTTGATTTACTGAATCTGTTGCCTAGGCTTAAAGGTGTATTCCTCACCATGACAGACAAGGATCAGCTCTGTGAATTATTCTTGAGTCCCTTTTTTCTGCCACTCTCCACATCTCTGTCCTTAGCTCTCTATCCAAAATATGTGATATTCCATATCTAACCACTTCTTCCCATTTCTACTGCTCTCACCCCAGCCCAAGCCATTATCCTGACTAGGCTATAGAATACTCTTCCAAGTGTCCTCCAGCTGTCATTTGTGCTGCCCTGCAATTCATTCTTCATGCTACAACTAAAAGAATTTTTCAAAACCAATAAACAAACAAACAAAAATCACTCTTGGGTTGGAGAGGTGGCTCAGTGGTAGAGTGCTTGCTTGGCATGTGCAAGGATCCAGTTCGAAACCCAGCACCACATACAAGTGTCAGAAAAACAAAAACCAGATGAAAAAAAATAAATGAAATTCTCTCACTCTCTCTCTCTCTCTCTCTCTCTCCCCCCCTCCCTCCCTCCTGCTAAAGCCCTGTACTGCTTTTCCTTCGAATTTAGAACAGAATCTAAACCTCTTTGCACACTGATGTTACACAGAGTGGACCTTGTCCTTCTCTCCCGCTTTGTCTCCTTGTCCTTCTGCAGACTCTGACTTGGCTCAGCCTCAGGGCCACACATCCACTCTTTCCTTTGCCTGGAAAGTGCTTTGCTCAGATTTTAGCAATGCTGACTTCTTTTCCTTCTCTCCTGTGCTGTGTCAATGACAGGGTTCTCTGACCCTCCCTTCTCAAGCACTGAAGACCCTCTCATCTTCCATATGCCAATTGTCTCGGACTTATCTTCTTTGCAGTACTTCATTGTCATCTGAAAATATCTTATTGGTTTACTTGTTTATGGTCTGTCTCCTCCTCTATGCACCAAAGCTATGTGACCTTGTTTGTGTCATCCTTGGCTGTGTCCCCAGCCTTTAGAATGGGACCAGCATGACAATATCACATACTAAAAATATTTGTGAATAAATGAATGAATTTGTTTTAGGATTTTTCAAAAAGTTCACAATATTTTTTCTAATTTTTTGTTATTAATTGAAAAATAATCATATATTTATGGGGTTCAATATGATGATTTAATATACTGTGAAATCATTAAGCCAAGCTAATGAACACATGCATCACCTCACTTAATTTTTTTTGGTGGTGGGAACATTTAAAATAGTTCTTTAATAGTATTGAAATATACAATACATTGTTATTAACTATGGTCACCATGCCATGCAGTAGATCTTGAGAGCTTATTCCTCCTATCTAATTAAAACTTTTGTGTCCTTTGATTAACTTCTCCCTATTCTACTCTCAATCTCTGGTAACCCCCTTCTACTCACTACTTCTACAGATTTGATGGTTTAAAATTCCACATGTAAGTGAGATCATGCAATTATTTGTCTTCCTGTGTCTGGTTATTTCACTAGGAATAATGTGCTTGAGGTTCATCCAAGTTGTCACAAAGGATAGAACTTCCTTCTTTTTAAAGGTTGAATAGTATTCCAATATGTAGATATACTACATTTCCTTGATCTATTCATCTGTTGATAGAGACTTGTTTATTTAAAGAGCATCAAACCTAAACAAACTGTGAATTGAGTGAAGCTAGGATTTCTCTTTGCCCTGTCGGAAGGATGTGTTTGTGTGTGTGTGCACACATGAGAGTGTGTGTACGTGTGTGTGTGTGGTGCTTGGGATTGAACTCAGGGACTTGGGCCTGTTAGGCAATGGATGTAGCATTTTGAAACCACAGGTGCTACTTGAACTCTAGACCAGAGTTCCTTTGGGTGTGGCTTTCTTAGGTGCCACTATATTTGATTCTCCTTTCCCCAAACATCGGTTGCTATGACTCTTACAGACTTGAAAATGCTCATGTGGTGTTAGAAAACCAGAGTTCTGTGATCTCGTGGAACCTCAATTCCTGTATCTGTAAAGATAAAAATGAATCTACCCAGTAGGAATGCTTTGAGGCTTAAATAAGAAAGTGGATTTGAAAAACAAATGTTGGCGATTGCATTTTTTGAATTTGATTTTCCAGTGCTGGGGAGGGAAGTCAGGCCCTCACACACGCTGGACAAGCACTCCACCACTGAGCTACACCCGCATCCCCACTGTGGTGATGTCCAGTCTTCCTCACATACTTTGGAGGAGTGAAAAGTGGCCGTCAAGGTGCTTTTAATTAATTTCAAACATGGAAAAATGAAATTGGGGCACCACCCACAAGGCTTCATTTCCCTTTATCCTCACATCCAGTCCCTTTTCAGTTTTTATTAATCTTTCTTCCTCTCTCTAAAGTGGAGGCATCCCCCCATTTCCATTTGGGGTCTGGTGTGAGGTCAAAGAACTTGATTTGGTGAACAAATGTGCCTTGAGTACAGAGATCATTCTAAAGTATTAGTTTTTTTCTTTTTTCCAAGGAAAATGCATCTGCACCTTTCCCAAGGCAACCCTGGTTTTTGCTGCTACATGAGGCTCTACTGCCGGGAGATCAGGGTGCAGATCAGGGTGCTTTTGGGCTTGTCAGTGCTCAGTTTGTACCACCCTCTTATGTAGCTGCAGAATGAGGAGGCACATCCTCTGAGTTTCCCCCCTCACCTTGCTCACATGACTAAGAGTTGCTGAAAGCTGGTCTGATTTTACTGAGCAGCCTCAGCTCTTCTATCTTCCTCCTAACTTCTAACTGGCTGAAATGATCACCTACATTCACCAAACCAGTCTCAGGCCCAGAGTCTTCATTCATGTTCTTATCAGAAGCCACTTATGTTTTCACTGGCTCACCTTGCATTTTTGCTAGTAATAAACCACCTTAATTTATTATGATTTTTTTAAGGAGAGAGAGAGAGAGTGAGAAAGAGATAGAGCGAATCAATTTTATTTAGTTTTTCATGTGGCTCTCATTGTTCCAACACTTCGTTGTGTATGTGGTGCTAGGGTTCAAACCTGTGTCCTTGCCCATGCCAGGCAAGTGCCATAACAACTGGGCCACTGCTTCAGTCCCCTATTATGATTTTTTAAAAATAAACTTAATTTCCCCTTTCTTCCCTTCCGATCTAATTATTTACTAGTTGGACTACTGTACTGGCCGTTAAGTGACTTTCCTGTCTTCAGTTTCACACCCATCTGATCTAACTTGCTGATATTGTTATTATCTCATCCTCTCAGGACCACCTCCCAACATTCACAGTGACAATTAGGCAGTCTGGGAAATAAATTAAAGCCAGAGCAACGGAGGTGGTGAGGCGTGACTCCTACTTTGCTTACCAATCTCAAAGGAGCTACTCTAACTGTGGACCAGATAAGAGGGTAGTGCCCCAGAGGATCAATTTCAGGTGTGTGTACTAAATTGCTGGCTAACCTGGGCAGTTCATGTCACATCTCTGAGCTTCAGTGTGCTCATCTGGACCAATGACAATAGACAATAGTAATGGTCAAAATTTCTTCTAAATATACTAAGTACCAGGCACTGCTTTAAGTGCTTGATAATGCATCTACTTCTCTTTTCCATAGCGCTTTGAGACAAATACAATTATTGTCTGTGTTTTATAGATCAGAAAAATGAGGCACATAGAGGTTAAGATACCAGAGCAAAGGCACAGTTAGTAAGTGTTGGGAGTATAATTCAAACCCAGGTTCTAAAATTTGCTGTTTAGATGCTGCAAAAAGGAGTTGAATCTGATGAACTTCTGGGGTCTCTCTAGCTCATTTTCAGAGAGTAATGTTTTTAAACTTAAGTTCTTGTGCCAGAGAAGAGCTGATTTCCCAAACACAAAGAGCTGTATTAAGGTGTGACACTGCAGCCAGTACAGTTCATCCTCAGGCTGGGAACACTGTCTAAATATAGAACCTCCCTTACCGTTGGAAGGGCTGACTAAACTGGGTTAGTTGCCGGGCGAGGTGCTAGAGGCAGTGTGTGCGGAAAGGTGTGCCAGCTGCGCAGCAGCGCTGCATAACGATGTAGGGCAAGATTCCTCCCTGAGCGCTGCCCTGCTTGCATCCCGGCTTTCATGGTGTGTCCTTTAGTGGGATTACATAATGCTGATTAAGGTTGATTACTTTATGAGTCAATCTGCCTTTTGGAGAAACAAAGGCATTTTGCCAAACCCTTTTCCACCAGGATGACACTTCCTTGCCTTTAGGCTGATTCCTTTTCCTTGTGTTTTCAGCTGTAAGGGAAGCTCTGGCATGTGTCTGATCCATGCACAACTGGACCATCTTTGGACATGCAACCCTTCCAACATTAACTTCCTCTTCTGACTTACCCTTTGGGAGATGTTTCTAGACCCTTTAGATACTGTCATGAGTTGAATTGTGTCCCCTCTCACCCAGCCAAAAGAGGTTTAAGTTTTAACCTGGGAACCTGTGAAAGTGACCTTATTTGGTAATAGGATCTTTGCAGATACAATCAAATTATGAAGAAGTCAGACTGGATTTGAATGTGCCTCATCCAATATCCTGTGTCCTTATAAAAGAGGTAATTTGGATATAAACACACTGACACGTTGGGAGAATGCCATGTAATGATGGAGGCAGAGATTGGAGTGACGCATCTACAAGTCAAGGAGGACCAAGGGCTGCAAGCAAAGCACCAGAAGCTAGAAAGAGGCAAGGAAAGTCCTTCCCTAGATCCTTCAGAGGGAGTGTGGTCCTGCTGACACCTTGATTTCAGACTTCTGAACTCCAGAACTATGAAGGAAGTGATGATGCAGGAGCTGGGGGAAGATGCTGTTTCAAAAGTGTTTCTAAACTTATTACACAGAAGAGAGGGACCATTGCTCAAGCAATGAATTCCCTTCACATGCTGCTGACTGGTGGAGTTAGGCCAGCACTAAATTGTTGACAATGGTACTTGGGAGGTGATGAATAAGTTAACTTCACAAAAACTGTTGAGTTGTAGGTGGGACAAAATCCTGATGGCAGTGGAATCAAGGTAAATTGATAGGAGGTGAAGTGAGGTGCAGTACAGACCCTTTGGAGAATTTTTTTCCTGCAAAGGGGGCAGAAAAATAGCGTAGTAGCTGCAGGGTAATTTGATGTCTAGGGAGAGGGAGGTGTATTTGCTTATTAAAAGGGGAAATACTCATGCTAGTGCTAACAATCTCTAGAGAGAAGGATATTATGTAGGGGATAGAAGGGAGAACTGCTATGGCCATGTCCTTGGGTCAGTGAGGGAAAAGAGTATGTGAATGAGGGTGAGGGGCTAGTCTTAGAAAAGAACTGGAGGACTCATGGTCACAGGAGGGAAGGCAGAATGTAGGAGTGCAAGCACTGCTAGGTTGTTCGTTATACAAGTGAGAGCTCATGGGATTTTTCTCCGATTGCTATTTTCGCTGTTTTCTCAGCAATGTGGGAAGCAAGGTCATCAGCCAAGAGTGAGGAGGGGGAAGAGGTGTGACATCTGGGAGAGCCAGAAAGTGAATGGATTAAAGAAATATAGTCATAGAACCTCCAGGCAGCACTGTATAAAGATGGAAGGGATTATGTATGTGAGTGGAAAACAAAGAATGAGAATTTCATACGTTTGTCCACAGCCCTTCCTCCCCATGAAAGCTATACTACAGGCTTTGAGATGCAGAGGATAATTCTGACCTCAAGGAATTGAAAACCAAGTGTAAGCAACAAATAATAAACACATGAAAGGTTCAAATAGTTATTTAAGATAATAGAAGAGATATATGTGACAGGAAAGCATATAAAACTGCTGAATATGTTTAAAAAGAGGTGATCTAAAGTGATATGATGGTTAAGCATGGTAGAAAAGATAAATTCAGAGAAGGACAACGAGGTTAAAGGAAATGATAAGAACAAAGTCCAAAGCATGGTGGGAAAGACAGAGAGGTATATCATCACCCAACAGAGTTGCCAGATAAAATACAGAACACCCAGTTCAACTTGAATTTCAGATAAACAACAAATGATTTTTAGTACACATATGTCCTGTGCATACTTCTCTGAGATCAAATTTAAATGGATGTCTTATGATTTTATTTGCTAAATCTGGCAACCATACCACTAAAATTAAGGGAAACTGAAAAAAAATGTTTCATTTGAAAAATGAAAAAGGTATTCAGTGGTGGCAGATGCTTTAATGAAGATGTGGAAATGAGGTTTTGTCAGCATGACAACATTGGTGGCGTTTGACAGAGCAATGGAGGCAAAAGCTTAATCAACAGACATGGAACACTCAATGGAGAGGCTTGGCAGGAAAGACAGGAGAGAAATATATAGTCTAAAGCCAAGTGAAGAGATGGACCCAGATCCTTGTCACACAACCACTGGGATGCTGCATACATTTAAATACTGTGTGAAAAAACAACATCCCATCTTTAAAGATACTATGTAAAGGCCAGAACATCTGGTTAAGCAGTGAGGTCACAGCTTACTTAGTTGGTTTGGTAACCTAGGGATTAGGTATCCCCTGTTGAGGAGCAAGGCAAGGACAGGAGGTGCAGTTTTACAAATAAAATATAAAAGATTTTAAAAAGTTCTATTGTTTTAAAAATGCTTATTTGTATTCAATGATAGACCAAATTCAGATACTCCCAGATGGAAATCAGATTGTGAATTTTAGATAATAAATCATTTTAAAAAATACACTCTTGGGCTGGAGCAATGGCTCAGCAGTCAGAGCACTTGCCTGGCATGCACAAGGACTCAGGTTCAAACCCCAGCACCGCATACACAACTTTCAGGGAAACAAGGATCAGATGAAAAAATGAATAGAATTGATTCTCTCTCTCTCTCTCCTTTTCTCCCACTCTCTTTCTTTAACACACACACACACACACACACACCTTTTTTGCTGTACAGTGGATTTTAATTTCCCTATAACCAGTTAGATGAAAGAGTCAAAGACATTCCACAAGAGTCCAGCACTGCTGTGGAATAGGTAATGGCAGAAGTTCTCCTGCCCTGCTGCCAGGATTTGGGTGCTTGGTTGCTGAGGATGGCACGCCCAAGGACTGTGAACTATCAGTGGGTGGAAGTGTTCAAAAGATAGTGACACATGCTTCTCTACAATGTTTTATCCTTGGGGTTGCAAGGTTCCATAGTATCATTATAGAATATTTATTGCTGAAATGTCTGGCCCCAGGAAGAAAAGGGTGATAACTTTTGCAAGGAATTTTAAAACATGAGGGTTAGCAGAGTGACCTTTGACAATAACTGCTAATGGATTAGGGTCAGGGACAGCTCAGTGCTCACTGATCTTAAAAAAAAATTGTCATCTATCTTTCACCCTGAATGGAGTGTTCATCTTGCCAGTTCCTATAGTTAATTAGATTGTTAACTCTGTCTATTTATAGCAGCAAACACTTCACTGACAGGTAGCAAAGGCTGATTATTAATCAGGGGCCTCTACTGACTCAGGATGGAATGAAATATAATTATTCAAATTAGATTTAGGCCAAGGCCCATAACCTCACAGACATCATCCTGATTTTGCAAGTTCTAGTTTCCATAAGCTACATCTCTGGAAGATGTCGAGATTTCAGTCTTTGGAAGACTGGGGAGAAATAGTGATGTTAAGTTTAGGCACCCCCCCATCCTTAAAAGGACCATACTCTCTTCTATAATGTACCTGTGCGCCTGCCAGCTCATGACTCAAAATCAGCATTATTGAGTAAATCATTATACAAAGTAGTTATGGATGTTGAATTTTAATAGCAAATCAATGAAAGTTAATTTTCATGGATGCTATTAGGGAGGTTGTTCACCAAATCTGTCTCCTATCATTCATCACATTACTTTATACTCTGGGAGAAAAGATCTTATGTAGGTGATTTTAACAAAAGACAGTCATTGGAATAACCCAACCTTCTCTACTAGATTTGGCCAAGTGTCTTTCCTGACATCTAACCATTTACACTTTCAGTGGGAAATTAGGATGCTCTCAGGGTTGGTAGGGAGGAGGAAGAAAACTTGAGAGGAATTCTCGGCAGCTTGCAGCTGCTCTGAAGAGAGGCTTCCCTCAAACACTGATGGGGGAATCACATGAGATCAGCAGCTGATGTCCCCTCTGCACCGCCACCCCTTGGGTTACACATACATTATTCTAAATTCATGCCATGTTTCGGTCTCAGGAATTTTCAAGTCAAAGTGTGCAGACCTAGTCAAAGCGAGCTTGCTTTTTCTTCAGAAGAATCAGGTATTTGGCACTTAAGCCTCTTTTCATTTTCATTCAAATTCCTGAGAAACCTAGAAACCTAGAAAGTACTTTTAACTTCTTGTTGGGATAAGGAGAGGAATAAGTGATTTGACTGTATTATCAGTCATTACCTCATGTTTGACTTAGACAGGGATTGTTTGATTCCAAGTAACAGAAATGATCTTAAGAAAAAAAAAAAGAGAATCTGTTAAGTATGCATGTTGTTATCTATCCAGGAGCAGAATATTCAGCTGGGACTTGAAAATATCCGTTCTAGGACTTAAGGCTCCTCAGGACTGCTGGTTGTTGTGTCTCTGTTGCTCAATTACCTGCTCCTTCTCTTGGCAGACTGATTTTCCCTGCTGAGCTTGTGTGTGGTTCATCTTGGATGCCCTTAAGTGGTACCCTCAGTCTTTGAATTTTAAGGTGCTCATATTCTAGATCCTACAGCTTCCTGATTTATTTTTTTAAATAGCATCTTAAAAAATTGAGATATACTTCATGTAAGGTTCACCATTTTAAAATGTACAGTTCAGTGGTTTTAGTATATTCAAACGTCACCATTATTTAATTCTAGGATATTTCCATCACCCCAAAAAGAAGCTCCATGCCTATCAGCAGCTAGTCCCAATTTTCCCTTCTTTCCATACCATGTGCAACCATTAATCTACTCTGTCTCTATGGATTTTCCCATTCCAGACATTTTATATGAATGGTGTAATACAATATGTGGTCTTTGGTGTCTCTATTTGTTCACTTAAAATGTTTTCAAGGTTCATCCACACTGTAGGATTTAATAGCACTTCATTGCTTTTTATGACTAAATAATATTCCATTTACGGATATACCACATTTGTTTACCTATGCACCAGTAAATGGATATTTAGGTATTTCTATTCCTTGACTATATTAATAATATTGCTATGGACATTGATTTTTATTTTTTTATTAGAAGTATATAGAAATACAATCAAAACAGTAGCAATCAATGTATATAAACTTTGTTATCCAGGGGTAATGACAAAGCATAGATAAACCACCTTGGGTTTCACCTGTTGCAGTTTCCCCCAGAAGAACTCATGCGTTAAATGGGTAGTTCGTGGAGGAATGACATCGGCTTCTGGGATGGTTCCCCCATCTTCCCAATCTCCAGACTCCTCTGAGTTCTTCATATACCCTCCCCCCTCCCCATCCCCTTCCCTACACCTCCAAGTATCCTAGAGAGCTATCCCTCTATTACTCTGAAAGTCATTCAATTTGAAGTTTTGTTAGATTAGCCGCCTGCCATACTGCTTCCCCATAAATTCTAGCATCAACAGATGAGAGAAACCATTTGGCCCTTGAGTCTCTGAGCTTGGGAGACTTCACTAAGCATAATTCTGTCCATCTCCATCCATTTGATTTCAAAAGCCATAATATCGTCCTCTCTAATGGCCGAGTAGTATTCCATAGTATATATGTACCAAAGCTTTTGTATCCACTCGTCAAGTGAGGGGCATCTGGGTTGGTTCCATAATCTAGCTATAGTAAATTGAGCTGCTATAAACATTGATGAAGCCACATCGCTATAATACGCTGATTCTAAGTCTTTTGGGAAAATTCCCAGGAGTGGGATAGCTG
>PVKS010010655.1:0-59347 GCA_004027875.1 Aplodontia rufa
GTGGGGGGAATCAATTCCAGTGGTATATAAATTAATACACACAAACCTTGGGGAAAAAATACTTTTTCATCTTTGACTACAAAATATGCTATAAAGTAATTTGAAAGAGGATATAATTTTCCTCTTTCTGAATTATGTGGATTTCAAAATCTATAGATTAAGTTGCAATAACACTCACACACACATACACACATATGTTTGTTGTAATAAAACTAAAAACTTGGATGAGGGTGTCTAGCAAATAGTGTTCGAAGGCAGGTGTATTTCTTTTCTAGAATTGCTGTGACAGGTTGCCACAAATTGGACTGTTTTGTACAATAGAAATTCTAGAGATTAGAAATCCAAAATCAAGACTCCAGGTGTTGGCAGGACCATTGGCCTCTGAGGGCTTTGGGGAACTTCCTCTGCATTTTCCTAGTTCTGGGCACCTACAGTTCTTGACAGGACTTGGTTTGCAGCAGTATCACGTTGATCTTGCTCTGTTGTCATGTGCTCTTTTTCTTGGTGGATTCCTGCATCTGTATATATCCTTTTCTTTTATAGATATCTTATTATAGCCATTCTTACCAAGTCTGATCTCATCTTTACTTAACTGAATGCATCTACAAAGGCCTTATTTCCAAATAAGGTCACATTATGAGGTTCTGGATAGACACAAATTGTGCAGGGACAGCATTCAGTGTAGTACAGTTGGCACTGGAGCAGTCAGTGGTAGAGAGGGGACCCCTCAGGGACAGGCAATACATGAGAGTGGCTATTTGAGCAGAGTACCAAAATAGGAAGATTACTGATCATGGTTTGTCCTTATCTGCATGAACGACTACCCAATGTGACCCCAACATTTGAATCTGTGATGTCTGCACCTATGGGATATAGTTATTGATCAATGAGAGAAGAATTGATAAAGGAACAATATGTGGGGAAAAAAACTCCTTCAATCTTACAAATCTATTTGTTTCATCTTATGCTTTTGTAAATATTCCTAGTTGAAGCAACTTCTCTTCATCCATAGCCACAGGTCAAGGAAAATATTAATCTTTTATCCATCAGAGAGAAAGCATGCTCCTTAGCTCTCATGTGGGCCTGACATGGGAGGAAGTGGGTTCATGGTTTCATGAAAAAGGAGAGTCATTGTCGGGGGATGAGGGAGGGGATACAAGCTCTTGATGTTCTACTTCTGGGAAAGTGGACATTCACAGTTGGCACCTTAACTACCATTTTCTCATCAAAACCTCCTCTAATCACCCAGGCCAATGTAGAAAAAGAGGTTCAACCCCACGGCTGTTTGCTTATGCTTAGATTTCTTTTCAAAATCCCAGAGCTCCTGATAAAACTCTATTTCATAAGGAAAAGGAATTTATGTATTTACTCAGTTGTCTCAGATAAGTTGATACTATTTGAAAAATAAAGCACATTTTTGGCTAGCCAGTGGTGAGAACTTCTTATTCATTTGAATTTCAGAACTGCTGTCTTTGAATTTCTTTTTTTTTTCTTTTTAGTTTGCCTGAAATTTAACCATAAAGATGCTGTCTTAATCGTAGAAAGCACAGACTATGCTGATGTACCCACTGGGTTATTGCAGTGATTTGAGGCAGAGAAAAAAATCGGTTTCTGAATCAAGTCCTACATGGTGGAATTCCTTCCTTGTTTGCAGGTTGTAAATAGAAACAAAGTGAAAGCTCAACCAAACATGATCAGTTGCCAAGGAAACAGTGCTTTCCTTGAACAGGGAGAATGTGAGCCCTCCACTCTTGTTCCCTTACTACAGGTCAATCAGTACCCATGATCCTGAATAAATGGTTTGGCAACAACAGAGACTGCTGTTCCTGGCACAGATGGGGATGTTACTCAGTGTAAATATTCTACACTTAGTGATTCATTACTTTGAGAGTGTTATCTTGTGGCTATGGCCTTTTACATGATTGGTGATTTTACTTTCAATTTGTCCTCTCTGCCTTACTGCATAAATGAGCATTCACAAGGGTCATAGAACTGAGTTGACTCAGACTACTGCAATTCAAAACTAGGCAATCTGAGCATTATTCTTCCTTATTTTGAAGAGCTAATTGTTGAGAGGTATGCTGAAAGTGTAGTAGCCCCTATAGATGAGCCTTTCCTAAATAATTGGTCCCACACAGTCTCCCAAGAGAGCTCTGTTTGCTGTTCTTAAGTGATAAGATGATTTCTGCTATGTGGAGAGTAGAAATAAGAAAAGGGAACTCCTACTCAGAAGTAAACTTGAGCTGAGCCTGAGGCACAGGATGTAAGCATGGGACCCCCTAAGATATTCTGTTTATTGTCCTTTCAAAATGGTACAAAGCAGGTGTGGTGGTGCACATCCGTAATTAGGAGGTCAAGGAAGGAGGGTCACAAGTTTAATGCTAGCCTCAGCAACTTAGTGAGATCCTGTTTCAAAATAAAAAATAAGAAGGTTTGGGGCTGTGCCCCTGGGTTCAATCCCCAGTACCAAACCACACCCCAAAAAACCAACAAAACAAAACAAAACAAAACAAAAACAAAAACAAAAAAAACCCAACAAATAAAAAAACTCCAAAACAAAAACAAATAAACCACAACAACATACCCAGTATTAAAGCAATGCTCTGGTAAGAAGAGGAAGACCAACCCCTGATTGTATGATTGCATCTTTATCTGCTTGATTTAGCAACAGCTGCTTAGTCAGCTTTTTGTGGAGGATATTATAAGCTTATTAAACACTAGGATTCTTATTTAAATAACGGGAGGGAAAAAAGACCTCAAGAAGCATTATAACAGCTTTCTTTAATGTTTATCTGACCTCTTACCTAGCACTGAGTACATGTTCAACTTAAATAATTGTTCAGTGACTGGCTCTGCAGTTACCAGTCCTCCACAATGAATATTGTTTTAAGAAACAAGGTAAAAATTATAAAAAGAAATAAAAATAATTTGAATAAAACAAGGTCTATGCATTAGAGGAATTAACATGAAAGTTCTTGTACATTTCCTTAAAAAATCTCTCTGAAGTTCTTAGGTGCTAAAGACTCCTTATTGCTTTCATGGTTATGGATGTCTGTCTAGAACCTTCATTATCCTATAGATCCTCAGGATCACCGATTTTCCTGGATAGTGTCTTTTTTTTCTATATTGGTCTAAACACCTTTCAGAAGTTGAGCTTACAGGTGGAAAATACGTCCCTATGAGGCACAGAACTCTGTTCTTGGGCCCAGAGTCCTTGTCTCTTTGGCTCATTCAGTATCTCTCGACTCTAAGGATGCAGGGAGCAAGGATACAGGAGCATAGTGTTTGGAACCAGCTATGTCATTAATGTAGACTGGACACATCTGTATCATCCCACAAGCAAATTAGAATTTATTAAATGACAATCAGTTCACAAGCTATCTCACATTTATCAGTTTTAGTTCACCCAAAGTACTTGTGGTTCACTTGGCATCATGAATAAAGCAATTGCAGGTTATTTTATTCCATTGTAATTGATATCACTATCACTGAAGTCACACACCACACTTCACACAGTGATATACATATATATAAATATAAATATAAACATAGATGTTTATATCTATATATCTATACTATATATATAAGGTATATATCCATCTATATCTTTCTATATATCACTGTGTGAAGTATGATATATATATATATATATATATATATATATATATATATATATATATGTGTGTGTGTGTGTTACAGAAATGCCAAGAAAGAGTTAAGATGGCCACAGGATTTCCAGGGACCAAGCCTAGAGCAAGATCATAGAGCAGATACAACTGCAGTCACTATGGGTGGTCACATAGGGTTTTAGTAAACCAGTTAGACCACAAGTGGTTTCAAAGTGTCAGCTTGAGGTGTCAGTTTGAAGTGGGTCATGCTCATTATTGTCATGGGCAGCTGAGCTGAGCTGAGGCAGGGGACAGGCAGTTGTCAGTTTTCCTGGGCATAGCTGGTGAGCAGTGGGCAGGTGTTGGGGTCAGGGTGCCACTGTGTCCAGCCTTGGCTGCTCTTCCTTTGATGGTCTTAGGTGAGGTGGTTGCCTATGGTGAGACTGATAAGCTCCTGGGTCTGGTGTTTCTGATATGATTAGATCTGCTCCAGTGCCCATGTGCTCCTGATTTAATCTGATCTGTTGTCATGGATAAGTTATTTATCAATTTGTGCCTTATGGTTGCACTGGGAAGATGGTGGTTGTTTATTTGTAAAAACAAAGTGGAGAGTCACACTATCTGGACACTTGTGCTAAAAATGGAGTAACTCATGACAAACTACATCTTGATAAAATGGAGTGACTCCTGGCTAGGCCCTGCTCTTCCACGCACCATGGAATAACTGAGAACAGGGCCCAGCCTCCTTTCCATACAGGAACGGAAAAGTTGGGAGGTTGGTTTTATCCAGCTCTGCATTAGCTTCATTTTACAGCTTCCTCAATATTGTTTTAGTTCCCCTTTCACCTTTCTTCTAAAATTGTTACTTTACTGGATGACCCAGAGAACATATCTATATTACCTAGTTCTTCCTAAATATCTCAAACAAATACTTAGCTATCGATCTACAATGATATTAAATTGCAACCAGAGGCAAACCTAGGGTGTCTAGGCTTATGTTATTATAGAGAGGTTAGTGAATGGGTAGGTTCAAGACAGGTGTGGCTTTGGTTGGAAGCAGAAGGAAAAAGTTTTATGCTGCTGAATTAAATTGGAAAATCAATAGCGATTATGATCCTGTTTACTTTCATCTTTCCTCCTGAAATTTCAAAATTTGTTAACATTCTAGATAAGGAGCTACAAAATATTTTTGGGTAATACATTTTATATGGTCTAAAATCTAAAAAGGGATGGGAGGAGTATGGGCTGGTTCATGAGTGAGGGAATTGTGCAGATGATGCTGTCCCCGACATCAGAGGGGTAGAGAAGGCTGACACTTGTCTGGTGCTTCTCTGATCCAGGCTCCATGCTAGGTGCTTTCAATAGAGCATTGGACTTAATACTCAGTACAACTCTTTAAAGTGCTAAGTTAGCATTATTATGAAGTTGAAGCAAGTAAAAGAGCAGTTTTTATAGGTCAAAAATTATTGTATACTAGCAATTTCAAATGGTTCAATATAATTTGTTTTTATAGAGAAAATGTGAGCATTCTCACACATACTCTTTCTCTCTTTCTGAGAAAGAGAAGTAATTTTTCCAAATCCTATAGTTTCAAACTCAGATTTTATCATTCTCAAATTCACTCTTATTCCTCTGTGCTGAGATGCCTTCCAAAAAAAATCGGTGTCTTTACCTCCCTATTGGTGCTGGAGAAGTCATTTAGTATGTTTGCATTATGATTTCAACACCTCCATATAAACTATTAATACCTACTTACCTCCTTGATAGGTTTGATTAGGATCACATGAATTTCTACTTAAAACTCTATGGGGGAACATATCTTAGAAATGCATTATCATAATTCTGTTTTTTAGCCCAAGAATGTGGCCAAAAGATATCACATCAAGCAAGATGGAAAACGTACAACTTTCTTTTATACAAAATATATCTTTATAGTTTCTTCTCTGAAATCTCTTACATTTCTTATAATTGGAAAAATTTATCTTTTACTCTGGAGAAGTTCATAGCTTAGAAATATTTTGCCTTTAGCAGATGAAAAGATTAAAACTGTGTGAACATTATTCATTGAATTCTTAAGGGCAGTTAAATGTATTTATTCAAAGAAAAGAGACAACTTTTAATGGAATGTTGAGAAAGCCTGACTAATAAATTTATGGTATCCACAATACCTAGTAGAGTTTTACTTACACATAGTAAGTATTCAGCAAATATTAAAGGAAAGACATTTAGAAATGCTCTCTATAATATATGGAAGCTAAAAAATTGACTTTAAAGTAGAATAAGGACTTTGAGACATTGGAAAGGGTGCAGGGTTAGGTAGTGGGTAAGGGAAAGGAGGTTGAATTTGATCAATGTACATTATATGCATGTATGGAGATATTGCACTGAACCTCATTTATATGCACAATTAATGTGTCTTAATAAAATATAATATAGAAAATAAAGGAGAGACTATGAAGAGAGATGTTAAAAGAGCGCTCTAACTCTACTATAAACCCCAAAGAAGTAATAATAATGAAAGTCTTTTAGCCATTTTATGTTCTGAACATTATATTACTAAGCAAGGGCACAGTGATGGCTAGGAACTATTAAGATAAACAAGGAAATTCGTTTCACTTGAGTGTGTGTACAGCATTCAAGCACATATTTCTCCTTTTTCTCTTGAGTGTGCCCAGAGCTGTACTAGATGGCTAATGAGACAGACACATTCTCCACCTAACTCTGCCTACAGTGTCCTTTGGCGCTCAAGATTCTCCGGCTGGTGAATTGATTTCATGGAAATTTGTTTGAGTAGGTTCTTTGAGCAGGGCTTAGAGAGGATGAAAGGATGACAGTTGTCCTCTGGGTTAGCTGAGGACCTTTTTCAGGAACAGGAAATTGAATGTCTTAGGGTGGGCACTCAGTGCTAAGCTGATGAAAATCATGAGGTTTGCATGGCTGGCTCCTTCTGCTAGGAAATCAAGAGTGAGAAGGTCAGAGGCTATAGAAGGAGCTCAGGCTACAGGGAGGGAGGCACCTGGCACAGCAAAACTCAGCCAGGATGAGAATATAGTGGTTGTGGGCTGCATTGCCACCAATGGATCCTTCCATCCCGCCCCCATTCTAGGAATTACACCTGACCCGTATCTGCCCAAAATTTTAGCAGACCATCGTGTAGTATATGCAGTAACCGGCAAGCTTAGCACATATGATAATTGCCACTTAAATGTTATTTAATCACAGAAATACTGTTTTATTTTAAAAGAAGCTTTTTATGGCATGTAAAATTTGGCATACTTATGAAGGTGAGCAGTTTTCTGCTCAGTGTGTGAGCTGCTATTAAGACTACAGAAGAGTTGTATGCTATGTTAACAATGACACATATAGAAGTGTCTTACATATCTAATTAGGAGGATGTGGGTTAGTATATTATCCAACATTTGATAGGGCCCTAAGAACACATGAATGTGAGGAGTTTGTAAAGTTGACAGACTGTGCAGTCAGAGTCGGAGCATCCATCAAGGTTAAGGCCAGTGTCTGGGATGTGGTCCAGGATGTTCCTGGTAATAGCAGGAGCAAGTGAAACCTGTTCATTTGCGTGCAGGCTCTAAACAGATTCAAGTCCTGATTTTGACACTTTACAAAGATATCCTTTGAGTAAGACTGGGGGAGCACCATCCCAGTGACCTCTGAATTCATGGCTGCAGGGCTACACAGGTCTTCGAGATCAGTAGCAAGCATTGTGCATTTATATGACTCTACCCATGTGCCTGCACTACAAGAATGGCAGTGGCATAGTGCTGGAGTGTTAAATACCAGCACCATTAATGTTTTATTTCAGATGATCCTTTTTGGGGTTTCATATTCCTTAAATAGCATTTGAAAAATTTAAAAGCATAAATAAGTTGTACACTTATAATGCTATTTTAGTCAGCTTTCTTTTTGCTGTGACTAAATGACCCAACAAGAACAAGTTTCTTTTTAAAGAGATAGGGACAGTGAGAGAGAGATAAAGAGAGAATCAGTTTTTATTTAGCTTTTCATGTGGCTTTTGTTGTTCTGAAATTTTGTTGTATACATGGTCCTGGCGTTCAAACCTGTGTACTCACTCATGCCAGGCAAGTGCCATAACTGCTGAGCCACCGCTCCAGCCACAACAAGAACAATTTTAAGGAGGAAAAGTTTATTTTTGAGGCTCATAGTTTCAGAGGTCTTAATCCATAGAA
The DNA here is from genome assembly GCA_004027875.1 of Aplodontia rufa. NCBI lineage: Eukaryota > Metazoa > Chordata > Mammalia > Rodentia > Aplodontiidae > Aplodontia > Aplodontia rufa. The sequence goes on from PVKS010010655.1 coordinate 7,814, forward strand.
GACTGGCTCCATTCCTTGGAGCTTGAGGTGAGGCTGAACATCATGGTAGAAGATGTGGTCCCAAGAAGCAGAGAGAGACTTTATGCCAGATACAGAATATATACCCCAAAGGCACAACCCCAGCAACTCACCTCCTCCAGCCACACCCTACCAGCCTACAGTAACCAGTTAACCCCTATAAAGGGATTAACTCACTGATTGGGCTAATATTCTTATAACGCAATCATTTCACCTCAGCCTTCCTGAATTATTGTCACATGTGAGGTTTTTTTGGGGGGGACACCTCACATTCAAACCATAACAAATGGTACCATTGAGTTTTAAAGAGTATAAGACTAGATTTTTTCAGCCTAATTTCTTTTTTCCTAGGCAGAGGTTGGTAGCAGACTGTTGTATAAAGTGATTTCCCAGTGGAGTCTCAGAAGGCAAGATTTTGATAGGACCTTACTATGATAAAGGCATAGGTCATGGTTGGGATAGAAATACCATGAGTTTTGGGGGTACTGATTTGCCCATGCAAACCTCTCAAAGCCTTATTACCAACTCCCCCATGGCTCATCTCCATGCACCAATCCTGCCATCAGAGTCAAAGGTGTTTGCTATCCTCACTTGAGCTTATTTGCTGGTTCTGACCTTGTTTGAGATATGGCATGGACCAGGAAGAATAGGTGAAACTGAGAAGGTGTCACTTAGCTTATGATGGCAGATTTAGTCGATAAAAATACAAGGTATTTTGTTCAATTCGAGCTTTGGAGAGACAGGGAATATTGCCATCAGGCAGAGTGTGTCCTAAATATTGCATAGGCTATATCGATACTTAAAAAAACCCAAAAATACACAAACATTTTGTGGTTTAGCTGCATTTCAGCTTACCAGAGCCACTTGTATTTCCTTATCACTTGAGTGGAGGAGGCTGCCAGTTAGAGGTCATCAGAATTTTGCTGCAGATATTGATTGGCAATGTTGGAGAACAGAGCATAAAAGAAATGGGGTGGACACTCAGAACTCTTGGCAGAGTTTCATGGGATTTTTTTGTTTGTTTGTTTGTTTTCGTGGCTTCACCAAGGCCACCCCTCTTAAGATCTCCTTGATATGCAGAGAAGGAAGCTGGGTAGGTGTGGAAGCAGATGGGATGTGCTTACATAGGTCCAGAAGTCTCTTTCGAGGGAAGGAATGAAAATCTCCCAATGAATTATTCGGGCACATGTCATATAACTTAAGCCTGAATAATGGATTGAAGTGGTCCCAACTGATGCCAGGGTCAGTGATGAAACAATCAGGGTCTTTCTTAGAAGGGAAATATTATGAGGGGGCCAGACAGTTGGCTGGTGGCTTAGACCAATGGCAGAAATCTGTCCAATGTGTGCCACAGGTGGGAAACTCCCTCAGCTCGACTTCCCAGCAAAGTTGCACTATGGCTATAACACTGATAATGTTGGGAGTGATCTTATGAGGACAAGGTGATCCATAACCTTTTTTTGTGCTTATAACCTGGTGAGAAAAGCATGGTTTTTGATACATGTACTCCTGGGGCAGGCAGAGGCTTGTGCCAGTGATACTGGCTTCATGGGAATGGATAAAGATGCCAAAGTAGTTACACTGTTAGTTTGCTGAGTTAAGTTTAATTGCACCTGCTATGAAAGGTATCTCGGGACCGCTGACTTCTGACACTCAGTCCCTCAAGTTGAGTCCTACTTCTTTTCCTACTGCACTTTTCCAAATGCTAATGGAAGCCCACAATGCCTTGCAATTTGATTGCTAAGGCCTCTGCTCAGGCTTGTTGGAACAAACACTTGGAATGCTTTACTAATTCTTTGCTCTGGAGACCACCATGCACAAATAAAAATTCAAGGAGTGGGTGTGGGAGAGGGTGAGTGTGGTGGGCAGGTGGGAGCACAGTGAACGACCTCCTAGCCCATTCCCAGCCACCCTCCTCTGTCTATTTAAAATGACTTGCACCTGGCATACTGAGATTTTTTTTTTCCAGACATGATAGTTTCCTTTCAGCTCTCTATTGGCTGATGCCCTGCAGCCGGCCAGCCAGTTTTACAACTAGAGAGGAGATATCAAGAAGAAAGAGATAGTAGAGATATTATTTTTTTCTTTGCTTTTGAGGGCATTGTCAATGACCTGGGCAGGCAGGATGGCATCTAGCAGGCTGTGTGCTGGCTGTATGAACAGTTAGCTACTTGGTGACTTCAGTCAGACTTCAAAACTTCTGGGAACCATGCTTTCCTTCAACAGCCAATTAAATTAGTGGCTTGTAACTGTGCATGCACATTAAGATCACTTGGAAAGTATAAAAAAATGCATTGTTCTCGCCAAGATCTGAATCAGGATCCTTCAAGAACAAAGAGGTAGCTAAAAATAATTGGTAGGCATCATTTGTTCTATAACAGGTATCAAAAGGAACTTTTCTCAAGAAATTGGGACATATTTTCTCCCTTTGAATTCCTGGGAATTGCGACTTGATTGAACCCTTGCACTATACCTAAGAGAGCCTTGTCTTTTATGTGCCCCTGAAGGCAGCAATTGGATGTGGGTGGGTAGCTATATTTTGGGTATTTATGTTTCATCCTCAGCATTATTAAACTACTTTTCCTGAGTCTTCTTTCTACCCTTTTCCTTTCCTCCCTGTGGTTATATAAAGTGGAGGGAGGCAGAAAGAAGAATTAGAGGAAAATCCTGAGGCCCTTTGAGTTTAATTTTCCTTTATGAGAAACCCAATTCTAAAATATTTTCTCTGAACCCATGACTGCCCCCCTCCCCGTAACAAGAGAAAGCCGATTAAACACGTTCTGGAAGAATGTATTTACCCATCCCTGGATTCAGGTCAGATTAGTGGAGAGGGATTAATGGCCCATTCCATTAGGGTGAGCACCAGGAATCACTTGTGAAGCTTTGCACATCACTGACCCCAGCATCTCAGCCTCGTGGGGCTTGCCCAGGGAAGGTCCTGAACAGACAGCTATCTAGTAACAGAAAACCATGCTTATTACTTAACTGGGCCTCAGTCTGGTCATGTGGATTTTTATTGTCACTCTTTATTGATCTCATACAGGGAAATTATCCTTTTAAACACTCTGTAAATGTGCCCAGCAGAGAATCTTTGCTATGTCTGTGGTTTCTGAATGGGTGCTCCTTAGTCATCCCTGTGTCATGCCAGGTGATACCACTTGTGCCCTGAGGTCATGGGATAAGGGAGAGTAGTGAACCAGGGCTGCTAGGGGCACAGTAAAAGAGATGACATGAGACAATACAATTCCCTTTCTCTACAACATGAACTAAGGAGAGTGGTTACCCAGTGGGGGAGAGGCAGTGTATACAGTTGTTATGTAGGAAAGGGTGAGGGACTGTGATGGGTCACTTGCAACCCAGAGATAAAGCAATTAGAAGTAAAGAAAGCCACAGTGCTGCAAAGGTGTGCTAGGAACAGAGGTTCTGGACCGTGAGCTCTTGATTATCAGTCTGCAACACAAAGAGAAAAAGTGAAAACTCAGCTTCTGGAGTGTAAAGAATTTTGTCATTCCTGTGACCTCCAAGCATACCATTTTCCCCACATTCCTATTGGTGCATTATAGTTACTCATAATGATGGGTTTTTTTTAATGTATTTGTACATGCACACAATATAACAATATAATTTGGCCAACATAATTCTCCTGTGTTTTCCTTTCCCTTCTCTTCTCCTACCCTTTGATCCTTTTCTTCTATTCTACTGATCTCTCTTTGATTTTTAAGAAGATTCCCCTTCCTCCACCAATCTTTCTTTTCCTTTTCTGTCCTACTGGCATTAGCAAATTTGAGAAAACATAGGACCCTTAACCTTCTGAGTTTGATTTATTTCGCTTAACATAGTGTTCTCAAGTTCCACACATTTTTTGTGTAAATGACAATTTTATTTTTCTTTATGGATGAATAAAACTTCATTGTGCATATTTACCATATTTTCTTTATCATTCTTCTGTTAATGGACACTGAGACTGATTCTATAGCTTGGTTATTGTGAATTGTGCTGCTTTATAAACATAGGGATGGATGCATCAATATAATATGTTGATTTTAATTCTTTAGGATAAATACCAAAGAGTAGCATAAGCTGATTCTTTTTTTTTTTTAAAGAGAGAAAACTTTATTTAGTTTTTCACATGGCCTTAGTTGCTCCAACACTCAATTGTGTATGTGGTGCTGGGGTTTGAACCCGGGTCCTCGTGCTTGCCAGGCAAGCGCCGAAACCGCTGAGCCACCGCTCCAGCCCCATAAACTGATTCTTATGGCTTGAATGTGAGGTGTCCTCCAAAAGCTCACATGTGACAATTTGGGAAAGCTGAGGTGAAATGATTGGATCATAAAAGCCTTAACCCAATCAATAAGCTAATCCCCTTATAGGGATTAATTGGCAACTGGAGGCTGGTAGTGCATGGTGGGTGGTGGGTCATTGGGGGCATGACTTTGGGGTATATATTCTGTATCTGGCATGGAGTCTCTCTGCTCTGCTTACTGATGTGATTCCTTGAGCTCCCTGCTTCCTAGAGCCTTGCCTTCCGCCGTGATGTTCAGCTTCACCTTGAGCCCCCAGGAATGGCGTCAGCTTCCTGTGGACTGAGATCTCCGAAACTGTGAGCCCCAAAATAAACTTTTCCTTCTAAAATTGTTCTTATCAGGTCCTTTACTTGCAGCAGGGAAAAAGCTTACTAAAACCCTGGGTCATATGGTGGTTCCATGACTAGTCCTTTGGGGATCCTCTATACCAATTTCCATAGTGGCTGTGCTAATTTACATCCCTAACAATAGTGTCAAAGTGTTTCTTTTTCTCCACATCCTCTCCAGCATGTATTATTGTTTGTATTCCTGATGTCAGCCATTCTAACCGGAGTGGGATGAAATCTCAGGTGAATTGTTAATGATGTTGAACTTTTTTTCTTTTTATAAATTTCTTGGCCACTTGTATTTCTTATTTTGAGAAGTGCCTGTTTAATTTGTTTGCCCATTTATTAATTGGGATTTTTCTTTGTGTGTATAAAGTTGTTGAGTTCTTTATATATTCTGGATATAATTCTCTGTCAGAAGAATAACTAGCAAAGATTTTATTGATTCTCTTCACATTCTTAATTGTTACCTATGTTATGCAGAAGCTTTTTAATTTGATGCCATCCAATTTATTAACTCTTGGCATTATGTCCTGAGCTTCACAGGTCCTATTGAGAAGGTTGCTTACATGTTGGAGTGTTGACCTTACATTTTCTTCTACAAGTTGGATAGTTTCTGGTCTAATTCTTAGGTCTTTGATCCATTTTGAGTTCACTTTTGTAGGGTGAGAGAGAAGGGTCTAGTCTTCTACATATGGATAAGTGGTGTTCCCAGCACCATTTGTAACAAAAGGCTATTTTTGACTATAGATGAGTGAGTTTGTTTCTGCATCTTCTATTCTGTACCTTTGACGTGTGGGTCTGTTTTTATGCCAGTACCATGCAATTTTTGTTACTATAGCTTTGTTATGTAATTTGAAGTCAGGGATTCTGATGCCTTTAAGCCTTGCTTTTTTGGATTAGAATTTCTTTGGCTATTCTAAGTCTTTTATTCTTTTTTATTAAAGAGAGAAGGACAATGTATGTGTGTGTGTGTGTGTGTGTGTGTGTGTGAGAGAGAGAGAGAGAGAGAGAATCAATTTTTATTGAGTTTTTCACATGGCTTTCATTGTTCTGACACTTAGTTGTGTACATGGGTGCTGGTGTTTGAACCTGTGTACTCACACATGCCAGGCAAGCACCTTAACTGCTGATCCACCACTCCAGTCCCTAGGTCTTTTATTCTTGTGAATGAATTTTTGGATTGTTTTGTTCTAGTTCTGTTGACAAATGTCATTAATATTTTGATAGGGATTGCATTGAATCTGTATATTGCTTTTGATAGTATGGCTATTTAAACAATATTAATTTTGCCTATCTGTGAACATGGGAGATCTTTTCATCTTCTGTGGTCTTCAATTTCTTCAATGTACTATAGTTTTCATTGTAAAAGTCACCTCCTTCGTTAGATTTATTTCTAGGAATTTTATTAATTTTTTGAGGTTATTTTGAATGGGATTATTTTCTTGATTTTTCTCAGCAGATTCATAGTTGGTAGATAGAAAAGCTGTTGATTTTTGTATGTTAATTTTTGTAATTTGCTACTTTGCTGAATTTGCTTATTAGTTCTAGTAGGCTTTTTTTTCCCCCTCCCCAGGGATGAAGACCAACTCAGGGCCTTGAGCATGCTAGGCAAGCGCTCTGCCACTGAGCTAAATCCCCAACCCCTCTAGTAGGCTTTTGATGCTTTTTGGATATTATAAAAATAGGAGTATATCATCTGGAAACAGTGGTAATTTGTCATATTCCTTTCCTATTTTTATCCTTTTTATTTCCTTCTCTTGACGAACCTAAGTGCACAAAATTGAGTTTTATTAAAATCCTAGTTCATGATAGATGTGGAGGAGGGATGTTCCTTTATCATAGGTAGTTTGAGTCGCACCGGATTGAGAAGCATGAGGTAGTGGGTCATGGCAAAGTAAGAAGGAATCACTTGGAAAATGCAGACATATTAATAAAAATTTTAATCAAGATTTTTTAAAATGAGAGAATGAGATATACAGAGAGAGAGAATCTATTTTACTTAGTTTTTTATCTGGCTTTTGTTTCTCTAACACTTAGTAGTGTGTGTGGTGCTGGGGTTCAAACCTGGTTCCTTGCACATGCCAAGCCATGCTCCAGTCTGAGCCACTACTCCAGACCCTTTAATTAAGATTTGTGAATAGTTTTGCTGAAACCCTTAGACACTTTGACCCTTGAATCATCTTATCCTGTACAAATCAAGCTGTCCTATTAATGTTGGGACATTTCTATTGTGTGAGTGAGTTTCCATGCTTTTCAACTAAAGAACCAAAGAATGCAAATGAAGGCAAAGAAAGTAAATATTTACAAAGTTGTGTTGGATATTAAACTTACTATAAAGTTGGATTGAGGAATATCTTCGGAGTTTTTCTGATCTCATTTTAATTAGAAATAGAGGATTTAGCAATGTATTTGTTTAATGACAGATGTATTATATGCACACGTGAGCCTGGAAGTAAACCAGTTTGGCAGTAGGGAGATTATAGGCCCATATGAGACATAGGCCCATAACAGACAATGAGAATGAACCAATCAACAGAGTGAAAAGCAATCTACCAAGAAGGAGAAAATATTTGTAAATCATGTACTTGACAAGGGATCAGTATTCAGAATATATAAGGAACTTCTACAACTCAACAACTGAGCCAATAAGCTTATTTAAAAATGGGCAAAGGACTTGAACATATGATTCTCCTAAGAATATCTACAAATGTACAATAAGCACTGGAAAAGATACATAGCATAATTAATGATAGGACACATGCAAATCAAAACCAGAATGAGATAATGCCTTACAGTCATTAGGATGGCTAATGTCAGAAGAAGAAAAGATTTAGGTTTGATCCATGTGTGCAGAATTGGTTTGGGGTGTGTGGAAGGGAATCTGGCAAGAAGTTCCATAAAATGTGCTGAAGAATGAAGGTGAGTGACACGAGGAGAGCAGAGGTGCGAAATGAGTAGCTCTATATGGATAATTTGGTATAATTAGTATTATATGTGAAGAATAATACTGATTATTAAAAATAGCTGTTAATTAAAGCAGAATTTCTATTGCATAATGTTAACCTGGGACATCCAGTAATATGTAAATACATATATTATCCATAGATATATGGAGAATTTGTAATTTTGTATTCACTTGTTATCCACAATATGTATGGAGTGACAGTTTGATTAGTTGATATACAGAGTGAGTTAAATAGAGCACAACACATCCCTCAAGAGCTCCTAATGCAGAACAAGCAATCACATTTTAAAAAGTGCATGGAACAAACTATGTAAAATCTCATTAATTTAAAAAAAGTAGTGATTGGGAAAAGAGTCAGCTTAAAATATATAATAATATTTGATGTGAATGTTAAGATAATTTAGAAACATGAAGAATAATATAGAATTCTGGGATATTCTACCAAACCAACTGAAGGAGGAGGCATTTCAAGAAGTTCTTTCTTCTTCTGTTTTCTTGGGGCTGGGGATTGAACCCATAGCCTCATGCATGCCAGGCAAGTGTTCTATCACTGAGCAACATCTCCAGTTCCCAAAGAGAGAGGGAATGAGAGAGAAAGAATCCATTTGTTCCTCCAACACCTAGTTGTATATATGGTGCTGGGGTTTGAGCCCAGGTTCTTGCACATGCCTGGCAGGTGCTGTAACTGCTGAGCCACCGCTCCAGCCCTGCATCCTCAGTTCTTAAAAGGTTACTTCTATATTAGTTAAGAGATTAAACACTCATGAGCTTGAATTTTTAGCTCCTATGTGTTTACTAGGGAGTTTTATCCCGTTACCCCCATTCATAGGTTGAAATCCTAAATGTCAATGCGTTTGGAGATATGGCTTTTAAGGAGATAATTAAGGCTAAATAAGGTTGTGAGTATGGGCCTTAATCCAACAGGACTGGTGCCCTTACTAGGTCGGAGAAAGACATCAGAGCTTTCTCTTTCTCTTTGTGAGTGCACAAAAAAAAAAAAGTGCAAATTGAGAATGGAGATTGTGGCTTTCATAAGCCACATCACTTCTGAACAAGACATTAGTTATTATTTGGGCGTTTTCTCTTTACCTTTGCCAGATGACCTCTTGGACAGTTGAATTTACATTATAACCTTAATTTAATTAATTAAATTTATGCTAATTAAAAAGACTGGTGGAACTCTGGCTGGTTCTCAAGTCCCCTCTGACTTCTGACATGTCCTTTTATCATAGGGATGGTGATCTCATATAAGATGTTACTACCCAGAATGGTGGGCAATTTGGAGACCTTGGGCATTTCTCTCTTCATTTCTTTTTATTTAATCTTTATTTTCCTCCTTCTTTATGTTACAAAAATCTATTTATTGACTTAAATGGAATGAGAAAAATATAGAAGTAGATTAAGCATATATGTATTAAAAATCTGTTATATGGTTTTTAATCACTTCTTATATTTATTTTTAAACTTTACATTAAAGAAATTGGCCTTCCTATGGCCTTGGAACTAGGCCCTGGTTTTCCCAGAAAAGTGATTCAAATAGAGCTATTTTATGGCAATTAGGTGGGTAAGAGAAAAGCTTTTAACAACTCAGAGCCTGTCAAATAAGAAGACATTATCTAAATTCCTCTGAAAAGAAGATTTTAATTTCATTATTACTTCTTATCCATTTGGGAAAATAAAACTCATGGGAAAAATACCATTATTGTGTGCATTAGCATTTTAAATTCACACAAACAATTCTGTCATACCTTTCTAGGCCAATCAAGTGAAAGGTTCAAAACCGTGAATTATTTTTTTCAAACAGAAATCAATTAGAAAAATACCTGAAATCTGTTTCCTTAGAATTTAATCGAATTGATTGCCCACTTGATAATTTGCTTATGCCTTTTTATTTATTAGACACCTAGAGCATACAAAACACTATGGAAAAATACAATAAAAACAAAATACAATATGACTAGAAACAGCTACTTATAAGTCAATTTCCTTCCAAAGAATTTTAGGGTCAATAGGTGAATTTTTATATTTTTCATTAAATTTTTTTTGTTTGAAATTGTTGGTTATTCTAGTCTGCTCTTGAATCTTGGCCCAAAAGGCTTATCATTTTAGCTTTGAGTTTAATTTTACAAAATGTTGTTTCTTAGCTTCTTTATAAATTAAGCACTTTATTTTCAAGGAAATTAATCATAAGGATTAAAGAGTAGATTTCCATGTTTCAGTTCCTAAAACTTCCTTTGGGTGTCTCTGTTTCATATCTCATCTGCACCACTACTGCCTCTAGCAAAGACAGTCTGGAGCTGGCTTCCTGACAAGCTGAATTTGTCCTCAAAGGACAAACAAGGCTCTTTGAAAACAGAATTTGACAAAGTTAATGAAAGAAAAATATAGATGATGGTATGCAGATACATCATTACTCCTTCATAATGTTTTTATAAGCCAAAAATATCATCCATACTGGGGAGATGTCCTTTTCTACTTAGCTTGCAATTCTGATGCATAATGCAAATTTAACACTATTTAATTTGGTAGTGCAACCTGTATTTTCATTAGAGGATATTCATTCAAACTGAAATGGCAAAAATCAGATCTACTGATCTTTTTTTCATTCTATGATTAATTTTTCAAATCAAAAATGTCTGAAGTATTAAGATGACTTTGCTTTATTATACCAATGCTTCTTGACTTACAATGGGTTTATGCCCTGATTAACTCATCAAAATGGAAAATACCATAAGTTGAAAATGCACTTAATCTATTGAACATTGTAATGTAGCAACACAAAACACTGTAGGGCACCAGCTGTGATTGCAAGGCCAACAGGAGCTGTAGCTTGCTGCTGTTACCGAGTATCCCAGGTACTGCAAATCACTTGCCCAGGAAAGATCAAAATTCAAAACTGGAAGTATGATTTCTCTAGATTGCACTTCACTTTGGCACAATCACAAAGCTGCAAAATCACGAGTTGACCCACTCTGTTGACCATCTCTATATGTGTGTGCATGGCTTTGGAACTGAAATATACTAGTGACTAGGAAGGAAAAAAGATGTTTGAAAATCTTACTAGACTTATATGTTGTGAATTAAATAAATAAACCCTACCTATCTTCTTTAGCAATCCCAAATAAAATGATATCAAAATGAATAAAAGCATAGGTGATTCAATGGAGAAGAAAAATAAAAGGGGAAATTTTAAAAGTCAGCAAAATTTTGGCAGATGGAGGAAGAAAGTGAAGAAAGCTAAAAGGTAGCTTCTCGCAAGTGGGGGAACATGAGAGGCAGGCCGGAGGATTCCAGAACCCACCCAAGGCTTGAGGAGGAAACATCAGGGGTGGAGATAAAACCCGAAGGCTTGATGGAGGCTTAAAGAGGAGCAGTTCCCTGCAATACTGTCCAAACAACAGCCTTCCAGCCACTCTTTCCCCAACCTCTGCAGAAGGCAGGAGGTTTGCTTCCAGGAAAATCAAGCCCTGGAAAGTTTGGACTTGAGAACATCAGGGATAGTAGAATGGATGATGAGGTGAAATGTTAAACAAAGACTTAAAGGAACACACAAATACAATGTACTAACAAACCTCAGCCTCCCCACCTCTTCAACATACAGATTGTGGGTAGATGTGGCTTAGATCCCCTGGGCAGTATATTGGCAGATTTCTCCCTGGAATATTTGATTGATTCAAAAGAAAATATCTACACATGCTGATATTTCTAGGTCCTCAACCTCCTGCAATGTGGTGTTCTGCCTGATACTCAGATGGAGTCACCGACAATTTGTAGGTGTGAGTAGACAGCTGGGAGCACCAGACCTGAGAAGATGGTCTTTCTCTTGAAAGTTGGAGATAAGAACAAGAGAAAGGAAGGCAGAGGAAGTCCAGTCAATATAGGAGCAGAAGAAAATAATACAATCAATCTCCTTAGGGACTCAGGCAATATATTTTACCCTTGAAGCAATAACAGGGAGGTATAAAAAGCTTCAGAAAAAATGAAAGTCACAAGAAGGAGAACTGTGTTTAATAGAATTGAAAACTGTAATATCAATATGAAAAAGTAAGGAGTATTTCCCAAAATTAGAACTAAAAAAGAAAGATATAGAAAATAGGAAAGAAAGTCTGTTAAAAATTAGTGGACCAAACCAAATACAAAGTATTCAACCATTAGGTTTTTTAAAAAGAGCAAAAAAGGATGGAAAAAAATCTTACAGAAATACTGTGGGGAAAATGAGTATTTGAAAGCTTTGGATTTATAAGTTGAAAGAGTCATGTGAATGCCTAGAAATGAATAAGAAAATCTACATCAATGCTGACATCATAGCACAGAAGAAGCCCGAGGAAGCTAAGATGATCCAAAAGCAGCCAGATGGAAGTAATAGGTCACATTTTAAAGAGGGAAGAGGAGGGGGGGAGAGAGAGAGAGAGGGAGAGAGGCGGGCCAAGTAAAGGGGTACCGTAGGATAGGAGAGAGGAGAGAAATGAAGAGACTCTACTGATAATGGCTCAAAGAAGTCCCAGAATGGCAATCATGTAATAGATATAAGTTCAGCCAGTCCAGATTAAATAAACTAGCCCAGATACTGTGGTATGTTTCCAAACTAAAAACAGAACTAATCTATTGTTACCTGGTGCTGTGCACTTGACAGCCAAAAATTCTACTTCTAGCAAGCCCAAATCAGGATGTGCTCAAAGCACTACTTTTGTCTTCCCTAGCTGCTTTTCAATTTTTTTTTGGCGGTGGGAACTTTCCTTTCTTTCTTATGGGCAAATTCTTCAGAAGTCTATGCAGGTACTTGGCTTGAAAAGAATAAGCCTAGGAGACAGAAACACACTGATTGTACACCAACCCTGCTTCTTCCTCTTCCTTGGGACAGAGATTGTATTTCCTAGTTTCTCTTGCAATTAGATGTGCCCACGGAACCTGGGTCTGGTCAATGGAATGTAAGGTGAGCCTGGCTAAACAACATTCCTAATATTGGCCAAATTATATTGTTGTATTGTGCACATGCATGAATATGTAACAGCAAATCCCATCATTATATATTACTTTAATGTACCAATAAAATTTTTTCTCTCTCCTTTTTTTTTTTTTTAAAGAGAGGAGCAATGAAAGAGAGAGAAAGACAGAATCAATTTTACTTAGTTTTTCACATGGCTTTTGTTGCTCGGACACTTTGTTGTGTACATGGTACTGGGGTTTGAACCCTCGTCCTCCTGCATGCCAGGCAAGTGCCATGACTGCTGAGTCACTGCTCCAGTACCCTTACCAAAATATTTCTAATACAAGATGTTTCCTGCTCTTTCTCCTCCCACATTCATGTGGAGATGAACTTGCTGGTCAAGAAAGTTGTATTGAGGGTGGTGAGACTGGGTTTCTTAATCACTACTTGGTGCTCTGAACATAGCCGCCAATCGTCCTGAACAGACATTTCATGTGGTGAAAAAATAAACTGTCATGCCACAGCAAAACATGTAACAAAACCGTTTTCTGGAGACTGGGAAAGTAGACCATGCTTCTAGTCAGCATATAACTTTGGGTTAGGGTTTGAGAAAAGTAAGAGTAATAGACGTTACTATGTGTTTGTAGCAAAATCTTTCTAGAAAGACATGTATTCAGGAAAGAGTTAGCTATTTTGAAAGTAAATAGAGACAGACCAGAAATTTGGCTCCAGAATCTGAGAATTCTAATGTCAATTATGCTCTCAATATGTAAATTAGGATATCCAGTCCCAGATTGTAAATAAAATTTTGCATTTGGTTTAATATCCAAATCTACTCCCCGATCTGAGGCAGACGAGCTGTTTTCTGTAGGAGAGGACAGGTGACATTTCTACCCTCACTTCTCATGCATCTTCAATTTAAAAGCAGTTACTACTGATGTTATAGGAATGGAACTCTGAGGGTGGAAGAGGAATGGGGGTAGGGGATTTTATACCAGATCTGATAGTGCTGTATATGGGCACAAGTTTGGAACTGGTTTTCTGCTTTGGGTTGTTTTGGTGGTTCCTCAAGGGCTCCCTACTAGGTTCATATGCCTGCAATATCTGTGGAGTAGGCGTGCCTGTCTAGCTGTCTCTCAGTCCCTGGATTTAGGGCACCACTCTCCCCTGCCTCTTTCTGTAAAAGACGCATTACCTTTCCAGAGAGACCTTTTGACAAGGCTAAACATGACCCCATCTCCTCTAACAAATACTTATTGCCCAAACAGCTTACAGCTGCCCCTCCTGCCTTCCAGTAAACCTGTCAGATGCCAGTTCTCTGTCTCTTTGTTTCAGGGGACTTAACTCAAGGTGCCTGAGTTGTGTTAATGAAGCCCCTTTAGCAAAAGGCAGCACTTTTCCCTTTTCCTCAGAGAAGGTGAAACTACCTTGTGCATATGTTCATGCATGTACACAATGCACTCACAGTACACATACACACATGTATGAACATGAACACACGTATGCACACACAATTCATGCACACCTATAAACATGTGCACGTGTACACACACGTACACACATACACACACACATATGCACTCCACTTCTCACCTCCTGTCATCATTTCTAGCCTCTTGACTGTTTGATACCATCTTATGTTTTAGAGCTTTCTGATTGGTTCTTGGATAAGGCTCTTAAAAAAATCTCAATTTTGGTCTGATAATTCTCTCTGGAAGTTCATATTTAATGCATTGGGGTGATAATTGAATTTTCCACTAATATTAAAAAGGAAATGTTCACTTTTTCACCCATTTCCTCCACTTCTATCACCACATGTGTGGGATTTTCTGCCATGCCAACCTATTCTCCAACTCTCTGGACACCAAATGTGCATCCTATAATTCAGTTCTGACACTAGCTACCTAGAGAGTGCATATCCCATAGGTCAAAGACATAGTCTCCCAGATTGCCTCTCCCACTGATTTCCAATAGTGAATAGTGGATTCCCTAGTTATCCATAACTTTAGTCCCACTTTGAGGGGTTCCCACAACCACTTATCATGTTTGATGATTTGCTACCATGGCTCACAGAATTCTGATGAATGTCTATTTATCTGAATATAAAGGGTATAATAAAGGATGCCAATGAAGAGTTAGATGGGCAGGCACAATCAGGGCAAGATCTGGAAGGGTCCTGAGGACAGGAACTGCTACTCCTGTGGAGTTGGAGTGCACCAACCTCCCAGAACATGTATTCAATAACCTGTAAGTTCCCTGAACCCTACTTTCAGGGGCCTTTATGGAAGGATTATCATGCAGATATGACCAATTGTTAACTGGATCTCCAGCCACTCTCCTAACCTGGGTTTGGGGATTGGCTGAACGTTTTAGTCATGCATTGGAGCTTCAGGCAGCCAGTTCTGTGTTGAGGCTACCTGGGAGCTCAGCAGCGGTTGCCTACCACCCAGGGATTTCCAAGCGATTTAGGAGTTCTGTGTATATATACTTGTATTACAAATACTCTGTGGGATTATATTAGAAAGATTTTATAATTCTGTTAAAAGATTGGGAGGATTATTTATATGCACAAAGAAACCAACAATATTTAGGAACATTAAAAATTTAGCAGTTTAAAATCCCACATGAAATTTTGTGTAAGAAAGGAAATTAACTGCCATATCTTAATTCCCTCCTCCCCTGAATTACCATGAGCTGCTCCTTAACCAATGACTCAGGATGTGTGAGTAATGGGAACAGGATGCCTACACCTAATATTAAAAATAGCTAAGCAAAACACATCCCTCAGTGTAACTGGTATCTTTATTCTTTTTCAAAATTTTTATTTATTTTTATTTTTTAAAGAGAGAGGGACAGTGAGAGAGAGAGAGAGAGAAAGAAAGAGAGAATCAATTTTATTTAGTTTTTCCATGTGGCTTTCATTGCTCCAATATTTAGCTTTGTATGTGGTACTGGGGTTTGAACTGGGGTCCTTACACATGCCAGGCAAGCACTGTAACTGCTGAGCCACTGCTCTAGCTCCTATTCTTTTTTTTTTTTTAATGGTACAAGTGTCACTTCATTTTTCTCAGATTTGATTTCTATCATTTATTCCTTTTGAGATTTTTTTATTAAGGAGTTTGTTGTACAATCATAAATGTGTATAAAGTAATAATAAGATATGCACTTGATCTTAAACCATAGTTAACCCCACATCACCTGCAACCCAGTCTCTTGACTCTTCTATTTTATGCCCCTATAAGAGATATAAATGTCCTTACATATATATATTATACACACACACACACATATACATACATGATTGTGAATTGGTATCTGTATTCTTAAAGGAAAATTCTATGCATGGTTAATGAGTTCTTTGTCCATTCCATTTATAAAATTAGAAACCTTGCCTTCCATCTTGAACCTTTTTTCTGGCTCATTCTTCACAACATCTCATAGCCCATCTTTTGCAAGTTCCCTGACTGACAGCCTGGAACACCAAAATTAGGTACGGTGCAACCAAGTTGTCACCTTAATCCTGAAATATCCCATAAACCAAATATAGGAAGAACATGAGCATGTTCACAAATTAGAAATCTTTATCTAGGGCTGGAGCGGTGGCTCAGCGGTTTCGGTGCTTGCCTGGCAAGCACGAGGACCTGGGTTCAAACCCCAGCACCATGTACACAACTGAGTGTTGGAGCAACTAAGGCCGTGTGAAAAACTCAATAAAATTGTTTCTCTCTTTCTCTGTCTCTCTCACTGTCCCTCTCTCTTTAAAAAAAAAGCTTTATTTATACAATGTCCCATCTTCATTATTTGCAGAAAAGCTTTGCTTTGTAGGAGGGGTTTTCTGTCATTTAGAACAAAGAATTGGTGCCACTGCTTTCTCTGTTCATCAGGCAGTCATGAGCTTTCTTGTGTGATGATGTCACATTAGGGCACCTACCATGCTGTATGGCAGTCCCTCTGCTGGTGGCCTGTTTCTTACTCTAAGAGAGCTCCTTAAGATGAAAGGAAGATCTTTTACATTTTTGTGTCCTTAAGTCTATGATCCATATGTAGAATGCAGGATTCAACATGCATTAAATGAATCAGTCAAAGAAAACTACAATGACCTCAAATGAACTCTCATTTATCAGTACTTTGAATCTTGTAATTGTTTGTGTGAGTCTGTTTCCTCCTCTTGACTGTGAGTCTGACAGTGTATGAACCTTACCTTGCTTAATCCAGTAGCCATGGCATTAATCCTTATGCCTAGAGCCTAACCTGTAGTGGTTTCACAGTTAATGTTTGTAAAATGAAGAAATCAGTTCTTTGGTTTATTATCAGTGTAAGAATAAGCTCCTGGGTAGTTTGTATCTCTTATCTTTATTTTTAGGGACTTGACAATGTAGGTGACATATTCTAAAAAATTAGTTTGGGAGCCATTTCTCTGCTACCATCTTTACCACCTCTGAATTTTGCTTTTAAAGATAATAATGTTTGCCTTTTCTTTTTCTTTTCTCTAAGGCAACCCTGCTTTTGAATGAAGACCATGTTTTATAAATGCAGTTAGGATAAGCTTTTTATAGAACTGGTACTCGGGCTTGTAAGCCCCGGCTGTTTTGTCCCGTCAATGCTATTGGTGTTGGAGGACTTAATGAAAATACCTGAGGCTTAGAGATAAAAGGACTCATGGAACAAGTTATTACGTGGGCTTCCTTCCTGAATAATACTTTTTACAAAATGTCACTGACACAAAGTAAAAATAGATAAAATATTAGCTTTTTCAAAGTCTTATATCCACACAAATGTGTGCTCTTGTTTTACCTCTTGTAGTATCACTTGGCATCAAAAATATATCCAGACCCCATTTCTAAGCAAAAAGAACAAATTACTCTTTCTTGTTCACAAGGCAGATCAAGTTTATGCACAGATTAACTGTTCTTAACAATGAAACCACTATGGGGCTACTTCTCTGTGCAAAAGACAAAAACTTGGAGGATACATATTAAAAATTAGACTGCTATACATAGTTGGAAATTTAGTTTACTCCAAGATGAAAGGAAAAATAAAGTTATATTGCAAAGCAGGAGCCAAGGAAAAAGTTGTAACTCATCAGAACTGGTTAAATCTCATGTTCAATTGTGCAACAGAGTAGAATGATATGAGTGTGTTAGTGACAGCAGAGAAAAAAGGCTTTGCAAATTCAAGTTTTTATGAGAGTAGTTTAGGAAGCATACTATGAGTCATTAAGTACAAAATGCCATAAATGTCAATGTGAGATGAACTATGCTGTTGTTTGGTTCACTGAGTGACCCACCCAGCATACCTTAAATCTGAAGAAGCAGCACTTTGAGGGCTAGGGTTCAGTAGGGTACATCTCCCTTGGAGCAGCAATGGATTCCCAGAGGAAGGGATCACCAAGGTAGCAGAGGAGCCTACGAGAGAGGAGGGGAAACCTTTGCTTGCAACTGGTGAATAAAGTAATACTAAGAGTCCTCTTGTGAGCCAACTACCCTCCTTCAGTTGGAAAAAAGAAAAAGAACGTGGGCAGAGGCAGTGTGCTTGTGTGGGATGACTTGGAGGAGGGAGCAAGAGGGAGGAATGAGACTCAGATGGCTGTGACCAGGGGAAGGTGAACCAAAGCACACTGCTGCATCGGACTCCTCACTAGCACATTGGGATGGAGTGAGACGAGAAAGAGCTCCTGCTCCCTCTAGCCTGCGAAGTTCTGTTGTGAAATCCCTTGTAAACATTGGTTGAAGTTCTCAATGCACTATGGCTGTAAAATCTCCAGAGGAAAATATTTTTATGAATCCACGTTTATTGAATACATGCTGAACCCAGAACAGTAGACCAATTTAGACTCTTTCCAGATACTTCCAATTTTTTCCCCTTCATTCTGTTCATTTTGCCTTGCACCACATGCCTTACCCTCAGGGTAAAGCTTCAGCTGTTTGTGGTAGCTGTGTGCAAGCATCCTCTGGTCTTAGCTCTCTCTTTCACAGACGTGCATTTGTAGACAAACAGTGCCTCTGAAAATTGGCCATGGTTTATTTTTTCTGTAAACCTTTGCTCCTTAATATATTTTTAAACATTTTTATTAAGGACTTGAGTTATTATACAATCATAAATGCATAGAAAGTAACAATATGATATTCATTTATTCTTAAACCAGAATCACTCCTATATCGCCCACACCCAGTCTCTTGATTCTTCTATATTTCACCCCTTCAAGTGATATAATTGCTTAGATTGTGAATTTTCTAGAATTAAATGATTACATAAGTATTATTTGAATTGTCAGGGAGGTAAAGAGTATGCCAGATTGTTGATTGTCTCCCTCCATTCCATCCTATTCTCCCTCCCTCTCCCCTTCCCCACCTACTGTTCCCCCTGGTTCCCTTCTCACTCACATATCTATGGTTGCCCTAGATTATGTGTTAGTATGCCTTTGCTGGGTCTAATACACGAGTTTCACTACCTTTCTGCTGAGCCTGGGTTTAGCTCCAGCCTCCACAAATGAGTGAAAACATTCAACCCTTGACTCTTTGGATTAGGCTGACTTCACTCAGCATGGTTTCTTTCATTGCCATCCATTTACCTTCAAAGGCCGCGATATTGTTGTTCCTCATTGCTGAGTAGAACTGCATCTTCATCTGGACTTTCAATTGTATCTCAAGTTTTAGCCACATGGAGTGGGGGCTTTATGTTTGGGTGAAGTTGCCCTCCTCCACAGTCTTGCTCAGCTCCTCCAGACTACATGATGGCCTGTAGCTCCCAATTAGGAGCCTTCCATATGCCTTCCAAGACAGTCACACATGACCTCCATGGCTCCTGGAGGTTCTCAACGGTGATCGAATCTCCTTGATCGTAGAATACATCATTGTATTCCTCAGCGGAATTTGTTTATATGGGATTTTTATATGTTGTGTGACAATTTCTGTGTTCTTCTCTCTCTCTCTCTCTCTCTCTCTCTCTTCTAGGAGGAGATATTTCATTTTTTTCTTTTCTTTCTTTTTCCCCAAAGGATATGTGTCCCCCCATTCTTACCCACTCTTCTCAGAAGCATCAGTGAATGGCCACCACTGGTCTCCCGGTCACATCAGGGATGATACTGGGAATCCATTTCTCAGATGTGAGCCATTTTCTTGGTGCTGTCCCTCTGCTTGCATGACCTCGGTTCTGAGGTGGAGTGGACACAGCTGGCGCATGGTGGTATGGGATTCAGCAGAATGACCTACTGCCGACTTTGTTTTAGATATTCTGAAATGGGCTGGGACAGAGGAAGAATTTCCAGTTAGGAAAAACGTAAGTTGATGATTCACTATTCTCCTTTATTTAATGAAGCAGGATTTATTTAAACATGATACCTGGTTTATAATATTATTTTAACTTATTCACTCAATTATTCATTCATGAATTCATCTGTTACATTTAAATTTTATTCTGCATGAATACATTTAGTAAGGAGGTGTACTGGTTGTCTGATGCCACGATAATGCTACCTAGCATTAATCAGAAACCCTTAGTAACATACAACAGTAAACATTTATTTAATTCATGAGTCAAGTAAGAGGTTTCTCTTGTCTGGGCAAGGTTTCATTGATCTCAGCTGAGCTCACCCACTTGTCTGTTAACTGCTGGCAGTTACACTGGGCCTGGCAGTTGTAGAAGGGCCTTGGCTAGTACAGGAAGACAACCTGAATCTCTGTGGTCTTTCATCCTCCAATGGGCTATCTTGCCCTTGATCACAGATGGAGAAGATCTGGGTCAGCAAAGTACTAAACTAGATCTCTTGAGGCACAGCCTTAGAACTGGTACAAAGTCACTTCTATAATATTCTACTGGGAAACAAACAAACAAAAGACCAGCCCAGGGGTGGAGAAGATGGGGAATAAATTCCACCTCTTTAGAGTTAGAGTGGCAAAATCACATTTCAAAGGACATGGGTTCAGGGAGTCCATCTGGACCACCAAGAGAAAGACAGGTAAATCCCAAGTTGGTATGAAATGCGATAAGAAGTTTATAAAAGAACTACATGTATAATGGTAAATGACAATTACCTTTATAATGTTTATCTACCTTTATTAAATTGTTTCTAAAGGAACAATGAGAGGAAGGATGTAGGAAAGAGACCAAACAAAACAGATTTCTGCTTTTCCTTTTCCTTTTCCCGTAAATTTACACAGAGGCACTTAACTGAGAGTGGGCTGGGTGAGTTCACGATCTGCTTGGGGCAGTCTTTACAAAGATAAGGGACCTTGCAAGTTTGGAAGTCACAGCCTGTTTTCAGAGTTCATGTGAATGAACGTCCTGTTTTCTGGCAAAGAAATGCTATTTGGCAACTAAGCTCATACGTGAGACCTCAGATGCCTTCTTGGGGATTTGCAGAGGTGCCTTTAAGGGCTTCTGTTTGGTTTTGGAGTCAGTATTGGATGCTAAGCTTCATTTTAGTTTCTCATCCTGCATTTGTCACTTGGCCTCAGTAGATTTCTGGGTCTCGCTTCTGTGTCTGATTTAGACTCCTGTCAACTCCCAAGGCAGAAGTGGCTGCCTGCTGTATTTTTTGGAACTTAGTAAATGCTGGCTATGGGTTTAAATCAATGAATCTCACACTTTCTCATCCAGCGACCAAGACTTTTCAGCATCACACCAATAACCTCCTAAAAGCCAATTGCTGTTTACCTTCGGGTGTTGTTACAGGAAAAGATCTGATTAGTACTCCTCAACTGAAGGCCAGCTGGACATTGCCATAGCCCTTAGCATTGAAGATGAAGGAGTAAAAGAAACGGCTACTGGTAGGAGGGAAGCTGCTAAGGCTGAAGATGTGCTCTGAACTCTTTTTCTTTCTTTTATTTTTTTTTTAATTTTGTTTTTTTTTTTTGATACCAGAGATTGAACCCAGAGGCACTTAACCACTGAGCACCATGCTCAGCCTTTTTTATTTCTTATTTTGAGACAGGGTCTTGCTAAGTTGCTGAAGCTGGCTTTGAACTTGTGATTGTCCTTCCTCAGGCTCCTGAGCTGCTGGGATTACAGGTGTGCACCATTGTACCTGGCATGCCTTGTTTTTGATACACATACCTCTCTTGATTTCAGTCCAGTTTCTTAACAAAGGGTACATATGCATTTGTGTACATATGCAGGACAGTCGGATTAAGGATACCAAACTAAAATACGACGGAGCACACAGAGGCCAAAATGTCTTGCATGCTATGTAGCCAGTTGCGTTGTGGGTGTTACTGGTGTCCTGACTCTCAGTGCATTTGAATGGCATGATTTATAGAGACCTGCTTTTACACATGAACTTTTACAGATAGGCCTCATCAAGGCAGAACGAGTGTAGTTGGTGGAAAATGATGCTACGGACCAACAAAGTGCAGACGCAGGAAGGCATAAAACAGAGGCAGGGCATCTTCTGGTGCACTTCAGCTTGTGCCACCCACCCAGATCACTGTGAAATCCATGAGAAGTTCTCCCTAGTCCAAAATATTTCCACTATTACTAAAGTGGCTGTACTTCCCAATGTGCCTGGGATGATCCTGTTTCACACCTGGTGTCCTGGCATAATTTTTAACCTTCACTTTCAAAAGTTACCCTGTTTAGACAGCGCATCAACCTGTCATCCTGTCAACATAGGGAAAACAACATTTTTTATATCATGGAGTTTTTCAGTATCCAAAAGTCCTTGTTCTTTCTTCATAAAAGTACTGCAAAGAGATCCAAAGCCTGAAACAAAAAGAAAAAGAGAAAAATATTATCTACCGAAAACAATTAACAAGACAGGTTTGATGAGTGTGAAAGAGATAATGAAAGAGAGAGATGTTGAAACCAAGATCAAAGATGAATGCAACTAGTCTACCACGAGTGCCAGAGCCAGTTTCCACTGTGGATGCTGCCAGCTTGCAAACGGTGCTGGGGCCCACAAAACATTTATTGCTTGACTGCTTCAATGAAGACACAAGTACTTCCTCATTTTCTATGCTGAAAAACCAGAACAAATTTAAAAGTATTACCATGACCTTGGATTTTTTTACTTTACTTTAAATAGTTTTATTTTCCATGACTTGATTGCCTGCTATCATGCCCTTCCAAATTAATTTCATTTGTATTTAAAATTTTAATTCATTCTGCAGTTCCCCCTCCATCCTTATCTTGTCCATACAATTTTTCTTTAAAATCTAATATAGTTGGACCTGTAGATTTTCTCACACTTAACTTGTTTCCAAGTACTTCTGCCCTGTGGACCTCCTGCGAACGGACACTGGCTCCAAACACTTGGTCAGATTGTAGGTAGAGGTATGCTCTTTCATCAAGGGGCAGATATTGTCTAGTTGACTCTCACTTTGCAGATGCTCGTTGCCTAATTTAGAGATAGGCATGCTATAGCCTGTGAGCCAAACCAGGACCAAATCTTGCTTTTACGTATAAAGTGCTTCCAGAATGTGGCAGTGTGCATTTGTTTGTGTATCGTCTAAGGCTTCATTTGCTCTAAAAATGGAACAGAGTAGCTGTAACAAGGGACCACACACCCTGCAACCCCACGATATTCACTGCTTCCTCTTTGCAGAAGAGTTTGCCTAATCCATTCATTGGCAGTCTCAAAATAAGAATCTACTATATATGTATGTATGTGTACTTTTTAAAAATTAAAAGTAGTATCTCCTGAATTAATAGGGATACTTTCAATTCTAATGGAGGATTAGAATTAAATCAACTAAATTTATTATGATCATTGTTTATTGTCATTATTTATAAAGCTGCTTCCTTTGTCTTCTAAGTGACTGTGTTTGGAGTTGTCTCAGTACTCTCTTGGGCTTTCTCATCTTCAGTCTGTTTCCCAGGATGTCACTTTGACATCTCAGACCTGGCTAATCAGTTTCCTCCTTTCCTGCCTGCATCATTCACTTTAGTTAAGGAACCTCTTTGTTTTAAGCATGCCAATTTTTTTCCTCATACATTATTTGACAACTTTTTAAAACCACTACATGGTATACCTGTGATTGCCTTTTATTTCCAGCTGTCCACCCACCTTTAACTTTTCATATGTGATTTATTTCAGATTCTATCTTCTTTTATCTATGTAGGCAGAAATTGGTTTCCCTAAAAGTCTAATTTTGTGCTTTACACTGAGAATCCTACTTCTCAAGGATTTGAGGATGATACAATAATTTATAATTTCTCATTCACTCAGTTCTACATGATGCTCTAGTAATATTGATGTTAATACTATTACTGCCAAGTATGATTACAAAACAGCTGAAAATTCTTGCAGATTTTATTGTCATTCTTATACATACATGCTCTCTACCTTTGAGTTCAATCACATACTTACTTAATTTTTACCCACTATACCTGTACATTTCTGATAGACAGAGGTTGGAATACCACCGTAGAGTAGTGAATTCACCTATTTTTCTTTGCAGTTCTATCAGTTTTTGCCTCACATATTTTGATGTGCTTTTGGCACATACATCTTAAGTATTTCTGTGCGTTCATGGAGTACTGAGTTCTTTATCATTATGTGAAGCGCTCTTTATCCTGAATGACTGTTCATATTCTGGGTCTTTTCTGTCTGAAATTAATACAGCCACTTCTGCTTTCTTTCAATTTAGTATTAGCATGAAATATCCTTCTCCATCCCTTTATTTTTATTTTTTTAAAGAGAGAAGAACAGTGAGAGAGAAAGAGATAATCAAGTTTATTTAATTTTTTCATGTGGCTTTTGTTGATCTGACATCTAGTTGTGTACATGGTGTTGGGATTCAAACCCACATCCTCGCACATGCCAGGCAAGTGCTGTAACCCCTGAGCCACTGCTCCAGCCCCCTTCAGCCCTTTATTTTTAATTTGCATATGTTTTTGTAGTTAAAGTGGGTTTCCTACAGATAAAGTGTAGTTAGTCTGGTTTTTGCTTCACTTTGAAAATCCTTGTTGTGAGAGTCCCTGTTTAAAGAGGTTATCAATATAATTGAATTAACATCAATTGTATTTGTTACTGACTTCTATTCAATGAATTTGCTTTTTGATAGTTTTCTACTCTTTTTCTGATTTTCGTGGTTTTCATTATAGCTGCATTTTCTTAGCATATCAGTTATACTTAGCTTTGAACTTTTTCAATGTGGTTGTCACAGAGTTTGCAAACCAATCGAAGTCCACTTTCAAGTAATACTGTATAAACTGCTATATGGTCTAAATTAAAATTATTCAGTGGTGCTGTTGTACCTCAAAAGCAAACATTAACAAAGCATAAACAAGTGGGCTTGGTTGTGTTTCGGTGAAACTTTACTGACAACGATAAAGGTGGGCCATTGACTGTAGGGTGCAGACCCCTGTGCTGTACCCAAGCTGCTGAAAGGAATTTCTTGTACAACATTTTCTTGGGAAATTTCAAAAATACACAGAGTAACCAGAAGAGTTCAGTAAATTCCCATGTATCATTAGTTGGTACCTATCATAAAGAAACTTCTGCTATTCTTTTCTCAATACCTCTTTTTCCCCTATCTTGGTGATTTCTTATAGATACTTTTAGGCAAAAATTGCATGTATCCAGGTGCACAAGCCTTAGTTGCATAATTTGAAGGAATAGGCACATTTAATGGTATCAGCTTAGAATTTAAGGTAGTAACAGCTCTTGTCAGGAATTGAACTAAGGAATCCTAGAGAGCACATGATATTCTTGATGAAAAGCCTGTGAAGCAGTTGTAGTCCCCTCTGGAGGGCGACAGTTGACCTTTTGCCTGGCAGATTGGACAGCTTTTACCTATGAAGGCCTTGGATATTGATCTCTGACTTCGTATACTAGATGACTGCTTTGAAGATACCAAGGTTTCCCAGCCTTCACTTAGTGAATATTGGCTCAATTAGAGACAGACCAATTATTTATTTGATTTTTAGTGAAAAATCACTAAACTTTGTCAAAAGGGAATTTTGGAAAATTGAGTACTATGAGAAATGCAAATGGGATGAAGATGTTTGTCTGCAGTTCCAAGAGTGAGGTATCCAGGTTGTGGAGGCTGTCTTTCATTCATTTCTGAGATTCTGTGTAATCTCAGCAGAGAAAGAGTCCTCATTCAGTTAAATTCATTTATTTACATATTTCTTCATTAATTCATTCAATATATATTTTTTGATTTTGTGGTAAAAGGTAAAAGAAATGCTTCAAGGTGGGAACTTGTGGGTCTTACCCCAAGCATAGTAAACTATCTTAGAAGATAGGTTATGAAGACAGGAGGACTTGGGGTTTGGGAAGGAGAAGGAGATGGGATTGTATTAGAGAATGCACAGGACTGAGCAGAGATGGCACTGGAATGACCCAGGTGTCTTGCTGACTTATGGAGACTGCCATAGCTTAGAAAAGGGCGGATGATGGGATTAGTCTTGATTGTCTCCTAGAAATATTAGAGGGGTGAGTTGGTAGAGAACAGGCAGGACTTCACTAAGAGGCCCTTTTGTTTAGTTTTCTCATTTCAGATTTAAAACTCCACAGTACCTTTCATATGCTAATAGCATATGAAAGTTTGTATATGTATTTTAGATAACAAAAAAATTTTGGACTTTTTTTTAAGAGTGAGAGAGAGAAAGAGAGAGTAAATTTTATTTTTTATCTGTTTTTGTTTTTCCTCCATTTAGTTGTATATGTGGTACTGGGATCGAAGCTGGGTCCTCACGCATGCCAGGCAAGCACTCTACCACTGAGCCATCTCTCCAGCCCAAGAGGTTATCTTTTTTTTATTCCTATTTAATTCTGCAATGTAGGAAGCTGAAACCCTGGGACATTGTTTTCTCAATTTTCTTTGAACAAAGTAGAGTAAGAAACTAGTGAAATAACGCTGAGCCCAGTTATCATTCCATTGTATCAAGTAGATGTGATCAATTAGTCATACATGCAGAAAGAATAAAGAATCCTTGTTGCCCTAGAAGTAGGGGAGCAAATGTTCTCGAACAAGATGATAGAAATAAAGTTTTTTCTTCTGGCCTCCTAAAGTCCTGACTCAATGTTTATTGGCATAGAAGAGGTAAGGAATCTTGACATGCCCAAAGGAACAAAAGAGAAAAAGAGATGTGGCTTAGTAAGAATCTAAATAGAGAGATAGGAAGAAGGGAAGAAGCCTTTCTAGGCCCATCTTTCTGTCAGGTTCTCGTGCAATGAAGTCCTGATTCCAGCGCCCACTAACTAAAATAGTACTGCAATTGAATTGACAAGGAGGAGAATGTCAAGTGCTTATTCTCCTGAGAAGAGAGATAGAGAAGAGAAGCCTAAATATTTAGCCTTAAGTAATTCTGCTTTAATCACTTAAGGAAGGTGAAGTAGAGGGAAATATCTGCCTGTGTGTACTTTGACTCCACAGCCATTATTTTGTGTATAATCCTTTATGGAAACTGTTGCCTCCTCTAGACTGAATTTGAAAAAATTTGACAGAGATGAATTGAATATTACCTGAAATGCTGTTATAAGACAAAATGAAACCTGGTCATCCAAAAGTTAACTTTCAGAGGGAAAAACATGCTGGAGGACAATTGTACTTCTTCCATAAAAATTCTCCCACACATCTGTAGTCTCATTAACCACTAGAAAATATAATCAATATTTTATTTTTGTTATCCATTTTACACTCCCAAAGTGCCTCATTGGATTAAAATAATTGTATTTAACTGAGTTTAATTTTTAATACAATCTCCCACTGTTTGTGAGAGGTTCTTGGGTCAATCATTGTTTTGTAAGTTCTGTATGTTAAATTTGATAAAGAATGATTTATTTATGCCTCTGGTGATAGTACATCTGTAATAAAAACTAAATTGCCAATTCAAAACAGAAAATTGGCTTTCTTTGCTTTTGACACTTGTGTGCAAATATGGCACCACCAATACCCAGCACATTCTATGGTATAAACATTTTAGCATGCTCTGCTCACTTCTACCTGCCAGTATCAATTATTTCTGTGCCTAAGAGTCATTTTGGGAACTCTAGAGACCAGCTCTACCATGTGCATGATAGGCTTGGGTGCCATTTTTTGGAGAATTAACACTTCCCAATTGCAGAAGTGGATGTCAACTGATGACTCTTGGGAGCTTTTTTAAAATTAATAATTTATTGTATTATGTTTATGAGATACCATGTGATGCTGGATATATGTGTACATTATGGAATAGTTAAATCAAGCTAAAAACCATTCATCAAGGGGCTAGAGTGGTGGCTTGGCAGTTTCAGTGCTTGCCTGGCATGCGGTAGTACACAGGTTCAAACCCCAGCACCATGTCAAAAACAAAGTGTGGGATCAACAAAACCCACATGGAAAACTAAGAAAATTAATTCTCTCTTTCTCTGTATCTCTCCCTCTCCCTCTCTATTAAAAAAAATTCACAGTTAGTATATAGTAAGAGCATTTAAATCTACTTAGTTGCAATTTTAAGCACTATTATTTAAAAATTTTAGTAGACATTATTTAAATATATATTATTATCAATAAGTTACCATGCTTTATGATAGAGAACTGGAATATTTTTCTTCTGACTAACTTTGGCCAACTTCCATCCATTCTGCACACATATCCCCAACCCATGTGACGTCCATTCTACTCTACTGTCATGAGTTCAACTTTTTTTTAGCTTTCATTTGTAAATTAGATCATGTGGTATTTGTCTCTCTGTGTGTCTTGTTTGACTTAGCATAACATCTTCCATGCTTTCCAAATGAGATTTCCTTCTGGTTAAAGCCTGAATAATATTGTATATTTTATTTATCCATTTACCCAGTTTTAGGTACTTATTCTGATACCACACCTTGGCGCTTGTGAAATGCTACAATGAACACAGGAGTGCAATTGTCTCTCAGACACCTTGGTTTTATTTCCTTTGGGTGTCTACTCAGTATTGGGGTTACTGGGATGTATGGTAGTTTTGTTTTTAATTTTTTGAGTAGCTTCCTTACTATTCTCTATGGTGGCTATACTAATTTAAATTGCTACCAGAAGTATACAGGAGTCCTTTGTCCTCTACATCCCCTCCAACCCTCATTATCTTTCATCTTTTTGATGATAGTCATGCTGACAGGCGTGAGGCAATATTTCACTGTGGTTTTACTTTACATTTCACTGATGATTAATGGCTAGCATGCTTGTTCTTGTGTCTATTTGCATTCTGCATGTCTTTGTTGACTTTTTGATGTCTGTTTTTGACAAAAGTCTATTCAAGTCCTTTGTTCCCTTTTGAAGCTGGGCTGGCTACTTGTTTTTCTTGCTCTTGTGTTTAGTTCATTATACATTTTAAAAATTATTAATCACTTATTGTTAGAAACATACAACCTACAAAGATTGGACCATGAAAAAATTGAAAAATCTGAACAGATCAATAATGAACCAGGAGATTGAAAGATTAACAAAAAACTCCCAACAAACAACAACAACAACAACAACCACCACCTCAGGATGGTATAGCTTCACTGGTGAATTCCACCAAACATTTAAGAAATGAATACAATCCTCCTAAAACTCTTCCAAAATTGAAGAGGAACATTTTTCCAAATTTGTTTTATGAAATCGGGGTTGGCCTAATATCAAAACCAGGCAAGGACATGCAAGAGAAGAAAATTATAGGACAATATCCTTGAAGCACACACAGATGCATATTCCTCAACAAAATAATATCAAACTGCATTCAACAGCATGAAAGAAATATCATTTACATGATCAAATAGGATTTACTCCTGAGATGCAAGGGAGTTTCAACACACCAAGATCATTAAAGTTATACAATATGTAAACAAAATAAAAAATAAAAATTACATGATAATCTCAAAAATGCAGGCAAAACATTTGATAAATTCAATATTTCTTTCATGGCAAACAAATTTCTTAAAATTCAGGTATTTTAGAAGAAATGCACTTTAATATAATAAAGGCCATATATTTGTTATATTAACCAATGGTTAACATGAACCTCCATGTTAGAACATTGATAGTGTTCCTCAGAAGATCAGGAACAAGACAAGGAGCTCACTCTCACTGCTTCTATTCAACTTAATTCTCTAAGTCCTACACAGAACAATCAGGCAAGAGGAAGAAAGAAAAGGCAATCAAACTAAAAATGTTGAATCATTTCTATTTGCAGACAATGTGCACTTATGTACGGAAAACCCAAAGACTGCAAAAAAAAAAAAAAAAGGATAAAAAGAAAAAAAAAGAAAACCTGTTAGAATAAATGAATTCAGTGAAGTTTTGGTATGTATAATCAATATACAAAAATCAATAGTGTTTCTATACATTAGCAATAAACTATTTGGAAAAGAAATTTTAAAAATCCCATTTATAATAGCAAAATATATTAAAATAAAATAGTTAGAAATAGATTTCACTAAGAAAGTGAAAGATTTGTACATAGAACAGTATAAAATATTGATAAAAGAAATTAAAGACTCAGATATAGAGGAAGTTATTCCTGCCTTCATGGATGAGAAAAGCTATTACTAAAATATCTATACTATCCAAAGTAATCTAGAGATTTAATTTAATTGCTATCAAAATTCCGTTGACTTTTTTTTCACAAAAATACAAAAAGCTATCCTAAAATTCATATGGAACAAAAAATTGTTCTTGAAAGGCCAAAGCAATTTCAAGCAAAAAATAGAGTCAGTGTTGGAGGCATTATATTATCTAAATTCAAAATGTACTACAAAGATGTAGGAACCCAAAGCAGCAAAATACTACCAGAAAAGCAGACATTTTGGCCAATCGAACAGAACACAGAGGTCCTGGAAATAAATACACACATGTACAGTCAACTGATCTTTGCAAAACTCCCAAGAATACACAATGGAGTAAAGGTTGGTCTGTTCAATAAATAATATTTTAAAGACTTAAATATAGGGCCTGAAACTATAAATATACTAGAAGATATGATAAGAAAGAAGCTTTATGACATTGATATTGGCAAAGATGTTTTGGATATGATCCAAAAAGAAAAGCAAAAATAGAAAAATGGGATTGCATCAGACTCAAAAGCTTCTGCACAGCAAAGGAAATAATTGATAGAGTGAGGAGACAAACTGCTACAGGAGTTTCTGTATAAACATCACAGCTCCCATGTCCCAAGAGTGGGATAATTTTGAGGAAGATGTTTTACTTCATTTTCCAGAGTTAAGCTGCAGTCACTGTGGTTGAAGATTTATTAAAGCATCCAATCAGGGTTGCCCTTCCTTCAGTTTTAGAGGGTGAAAAGGGCCACTGAGATTCTCCTTTGGGAGAGCTGACAGCTCACAACCCTCAGCTAACAGTCCTCTTTAAGGATTACCTCAGCTGGGGAAAAAAATCTCTCCAAGGATACATAGGGCAACATGCATCCCAAAGTCTGATGAATGCAAATAGAAAGTTCTGACACTTCTAGCCCGATTTTGGACAGTTCCAAAGAACCATCCCAATTCCAGAGTTATATTCAGACTGTTTTGAGGGTTCCCAATGGGACTGCACTGTAGCCCAATGTCTCCTGTTCCATCCTACTTCCTTCACTCCCCTTCCACGGAAGTAGTTTCCAAGGGCACTCCCTAGTAAACCTTCAGTATGCTAATCTCCTCCTCCTGGTCTACTTCCTGAAAATTCTAACTGCTATGGGATGAATATCTGTGCCCCATTGTTCCCTCAATTCATTATGTTGAATTCTTAAACTCCAATGAGATGGAGACTTTGAGAGGTAATTAGGTCACCAGTACTCATGATAGGATTAGTGATCTCATAGAAAAGAAAGTTTGTTTTCTCTCCTGCCACCACATGAGGATATAATGAGAAGCTGGCCATTTGCAAACCAAGAAGAGGGGCCTTAGCTTACACTAAAACTATTGGCACCTTTACTTTGTACTTTCAGCCTCCAGAACTGTGAGAAATAAACTTCTGTCGTTTAAGATACCCCATCTATGATATATTATTATAGCATCCTGAACTGATTAAGATACCAATCAATGACACATTCCCATCCTCTGACTGATATTCTCTATCTCTATTGTACTTGGAGATACTAGTAGTGAAAGTTGACCTGGGACTCATACTCTTAGGATAGAATATGGAAACTGAATTATTTTCTGACCAAAATACATCTAGGACCTTATTACTGGTGGTGATGGGACAGTGATATATTCTGACATTCTGATTACCAAGGCATTTGACCATATGTTGCTGGGACATCATCTAGAAGGTAGTACAGGTGAAATGGAACTTACTTGTTTATGTGACATATCTAACATCTGAAAGAAAGAGTTATAAAAATAATTACATAACCATGAAGCTGATATTAAGTGCCATCAATGTGCTGAAGAAAGAAAATGGCAGAGTTGAAAAGTATACCAACTATTGAAGGTATGCTATGAAAACTTGAAGACCTCTATAACAACATTCAAAAGAACTGTCATTTCTTGCAGGTAGAGGAAAAATTGGACTGAAAACTGGATCCATGATCTGATTATATGAATGGCAGAAATGCAGAGAGTTTCCATTCTAAATCTTGAAAATTCTAGACTTAGTAAAAGGGCCCCTTGTAAGGAAGGATTGAGATACTAAGACTTGAAATAAGATCATATAATGTGTCTAGCTGAGAACCCTGCCACTCTTACTATAAGCCTGCAGACTCTTTTTTTTTTTTTCTTAAATAAGAAGATGCAGAGACTTCATCTGGCTCCGATGCCTATCGATATTTGTTTTCCTTCTCAACGTTTCTCCTCTCCATTTCCCTTCTGGTATCTAGGTCAGTAACTAACACGAAGTCTTAGCATGGCTTCATGAGGTAGTAATATCAATTCTTCATCAAAAGAAATTGAGAATTAGTTGCCAGGAAAGCTACAATGTCTGGCTAATCTACATCAGTAGAACTCAGAATAATTAAGATGCTAGATGATTGTGATGGTAGTGTTGTTGAGTGTAAGACTTTTTTGAGGTACAGTTTAATAAAATGCCATCATTTTTTTCCAACTCTACCTTTACTAATCTTAGTAGGACACATTGATTAGGTCCTAATACATTGGTAGGATTGCTTCCAGAGAATGAAGGACAATGATGAACTACAGTATTAAAAAAAAAGTCAGAACGCAGGGACCAATTTGTCAGTGTATTAAGGCATGGGAGCAGAGTTGAGGGCTATGCATAGTTACCACACATTCACTTTGGATTCTTCATGCTAGCTGAATTGACTTGTTTATCAAGAAGAGCTAGAGTTATTAAGTGAGCATGGAGGGACATCTCAGAAAACCAGGAGTTCTCCTAGAATTCTACTATTCTACTTGATGTTTCCATATCCAATAACAGCTGTAAATAGAACTTCGCAGGAACAATGCACTCATAGGAGTGATATCATAGGCTCAGACTTCTTGGGTCTAAGTGCTGGGTTGCTGTATCAGGCAGGCAATCTAGATTAGCTGAAGCTCCACCAAAATGGAGGGGAAGAAATGATCAAGATCATTGCTAATAGCTGCATTTCAATTGGACCTTATCCCATTACCTTTCTTGATTTTGTTCAATCTACTTGTTTAGAATGACCATCACATGGAAGAGAAGTCACTGATAGGAATTAATTTTATAAGCAACATAGAACAATCCGAAAGGTGTGGACTTGTGGAAGGCACTTCCAGTGACCCACCCATTCTTTGAATTTTAACCATTTAGTGTATTCTGGTGGACTTGTAACTTAGCATCTGTGTCTTTAAGCATGAGGACCATTTTCAGGGTAAACTGATATTGCCAGGGATATATATCTTATACTCAAGAAGCAGCCCTTGATCAATGTCTCTAGGGAGCTGATATATACATACCCCATTTCCCATGCCTCTCTATTGAGATAATTCTGATATGTATATATCTATCTCAATTTCTTGGGTTTCTTGCAGTAAACTAGGGACCCACTGGATTTGCTGGCTTAAAATACATCTAGTGGCTTCCTTCCCTTTTTTATATCTCTATCCCATCCCGTATTGGTGTTCCTGGTTCCTCTCAAAAAGATTCTCAAACCTTTACCTTAGAATCTGTTTCTATGGAAATACCAATAATAACAATATTTACATGCAATCTTTAAAGTTTTTTTTATTTAATTCTGAGGATAGGTAGATTATGCATACTTTTGTAAGTAACAATCTCTTTGGACTTTAATTTTCTTAATGTATTAAGTGCAGATACTAACATTTATCTAACTCATTGCTTTTATTATCAGTATTAAGTAATATCATATTTGTAAAGCATTAAAAACATTGCCTGATGAAGATGCCATTTGTTTAAATAACATTTAACATTTTTCCTTTGAAGGAGATAATGAGAGAATTTGTCCTTTTTGAAATTTGCTCATTTTAGTTATACAGAATGATGGGTTTTGTTGTGGCATATTCATACATAAAAATAACATAATTAGATCATATCTATCTCTCATTATCCTCCTTTACACCCCCACTTCTTTGATTCACTGATTCTTCTCTAATAGTTTCCCTGCATGTCTTTTTTTTCCATTCCTAGATTCCACATAGGAGGGAAAATATGCTTGTCTTTCTGAGTCTGGCTTCTTTCATTTGACATTCTGATCTCCAGTTTCACCCATTTTCCTGCAAACAATATGATTTTATTCTTATTCATGGTTGAATGATACTCCATTGTGTGTGTTTGTGCACTTGTATGTAATCACATTTTCTTTATCCATTCATATGTTGACAGGCACTTGGAGTTTTTCCATAACTTGGCTATTGTGAATTGTGCTATGATAAACTTGGGTATGCAGGTATATGTGTTGTATGCTGACTTTCTTTCGGGTATATACTGAGGAGTATCATTGGATTATATGGTAACTCTATTTTTAGTTTTTTGGGTAACCTCCATACTGATTTCTATAGTGGCCGTACTATTTTACATTCCCACTAACAATTAATGAGAGTTCTCATCCTCACCAGCATTTATTTTTTGTGTTCTCCATGATAGCTGTACTAACTGGGGTGAGATGGAATCTCAATGCAGTTTTGACTTGAATTTCCCTGATGGTTAAGATGTTGAAAATCTTTTCATATCATTATTAGCAATCTGTACTTCTTCCTGTGAGAAGTGTCTGTTCAGTTAATTTGTCCATTTATCGATTGTGTTGTTTGATTTTTGGTGTTAAGTTTTTTTTTTTTTTTTTTTACTTTTAATATGTTCTGGATATTATCCTCTGTTGGAAGAGTAGCTGGCAATTATTTCCTCTATTTTTTTCTTCCTGGACATTTTATGGAGTGATATTTTTTGGGTAATGTTAAAGTTATTGACTTTCCTGAAACATGTAGATTTTGTTAGAAATTACTTGACATGTACAAGCTGAAATAAACCCAGGTATTTATTTTGTTTTGTTTATGTTTCTGCTGAGATGTATAAAAAAATGCTGGCTTTTATTATATCATCAGAATCATCAAATAAATTCATGAACTGAACTCTATTCTGACTTCATTACGTATTGCTAACTCATTTGCTTAAAAGTTCACAACAGATTTAAAGATGCTGTGAACATTAGCAGGTGCTCTCCCTATTTATCTCTGTAATCCAAGATAGATGTGCCTCTCAGGCATAAAAATCTTTTTGCCGGTTGTAGGCATAAAGTCTTGAAAATATTTGTTTTGGAAATTTCCATCTATAAGGTGATAGGATTCTATAGGCCAGTGGGCTTGGGGGACTGGGTAAGGTTTTTTTTAATTTATTTTTTATTGGGGCATTATAGTTTTACATAATGATTGGATTAGTTGTTACGTATTCCTAGATGTACATAAATCAGCAATACAATTTGTTCAATATCCACCCCCTACACCCCTCTACTTCTTTCCTCCTATCCCCTGATTCCTTGCCTTTCTTCTGGGTCCTGTATTGTCCCTAAAAAACTCAAATACAGTGACATAATTCTTATATCTATGAAGAACATTTTATATATATAGCTTTAGTATATGCAGTGACATTTATAACTGCTTGGAATGTAACTTGCTTTATCTCAGTTCCAACATTTCCCCTTCTACTCTCTTCCTATCATCCCTTGTTATTCTTCAAAATATTTGACAATAGGTATGTACAGGTATGCAGCATAGCTTGTTCCGATATCTTATGAAGTATCTTGCAACTTCATCTAATAAATATTAACATTTTGCATTTTTGTTTGATGGATCTAATACATGAGTTTGTCTATCTTACTCCCAAGCCTGAGTTTAGGTCCAGCCTCCACAAATGAGGGACACCAATTGGCCTAGACTCTCTGGGTTTGGCTGACTTCACTCAGCATGATTTCTTCCACTGCCATTTATTTACCTTCAGTAGATGCAATATCATTGTTTCTAATAGCTGAACAGAACTCCATTGTGTGTGTGTGTGTGTGTGTGTGTGTGTACTAACAGAGCTTTTGGATCCATTCATCCAGTGAGGGGCATCTGGGTTGGTTCCATAATTTAGCTATTGTAAATTGAGCTGCTATGAACATGGATTTTGCTGTGTTGATGTAATGTGCTGATTCTAACTCCTCTGGGAAAATATCCAGAAGAGGGATAGCTGATAGCTGGGTCATATGGTAGACACAACCCTAACTTTTTGAGGAGTCTCCGTACTGCTTTCCAGAGCAGCTGGTCCAGTCTGCAATTCCACCAATAGTGTACTTGTGTTCCATCTCTCCACAACCCCTCCAGCATTTATTATTTTTTGTATTCTTCATCTTTGCCAGCCTGACTGGAATGAGGTTAAATATTAATGCAATTTTGACTTGCATTTCTCTGATTGCCAGTGATTTAGATCACTTTCTCATGTATTCATTGGTTTGCTCAATATCCTCTGTTGAGAAGTTTCTGTTTAACTCTGTGGCTCATTTATTGATTGGATTGTTTGTGTTTTGTTTTTGAGATTTTTGAGTTCTTTGTAAATTTTGGATATTAGTCCCCTGTCACAGGGATTGCAGGCCATGATTCTCTCCCATTCTGTAGGTGGTCTCTTGACTGTTTTGACTATTTCTTTGGCTGTATAGAAACTTTTTAGTTTAATGGCATCTCACTCATTGATTTTTGACTGTAATTCTTTCACTTTAGGAGTCTTGTTGAGGAAGTTGTTGCCACCTCCCATATGCTGGAGTGTTGGTCCTAATTTTTCTTCTAGAAGTTGGTAGCTGTTTTAATTCCTAATTTCTTGATCCATTTAGTTTGATTTTTGTGCAATGAGAGATAAGGATCTAATTTCAATTTTCTGCAAGTGGCTGTCCATTTTGCCTTGCACCATTTGTTGAATAGGCTGTCTCTCCTCTATATTCTATTTTGACCCCCTTTGTCAAGGATCAGATGTTTAAAGATTTGTGGGTTTGTCTCAGAGTCTTCTATTCTATTCCATTGGTCTTCATTCCTATTTTGATACCAGTACCATGCTGTTTTAAATACTACAGCTGTATAGTATAATTTTAGATCTGGTATTGCAAAACCATCTGTTTTGTCTTTCTTGCTTAGTAACATTTTGACTATTCTGGGTTTCTTGTTGTTCCATATGAATTTGAGAATTACTTTTTCTATATCTGCAAAGAACGACATTGGAATCTTGATGGGGATTGCATTGAATCTGTATAGTGCTTTTGGCAGAATGGCCATTTTAATTATATTAATTCTACCTAACCAAGAGCATGGAAAATCTTTCCATCTTCTCAGGTCTTCTGCAATTTCTGTTTTCAGTGTTCAATATTTTCATTGTGGAGGTCTTTTACTTCCCTTGTTAGATTAATTCCCAAGTATTTTATTCTTTTAGAGGATATTGTGAATGGGAGCAATTTCCTAATTTCTTCTTCTGCCCCAATATTGTTGGCATATAGGAAAGCTATTGAATTATTGGTATTGATCTTGTAGTCTGTTACTTTGCCAAATCTGTTTAATAACTCTAGCAATTTTCTGGTGGAGTTTTTTTTTGATCTTCCAGACATAGAATCATGTCATCAGCAAAAAGGGGTAGTTTGACTTCCTCCCTTCCTGTTCTTATCTCTTAGCTTTCCTCCTCTTGCCTGATTGCTCCAGCCAGGGTCTTGAGGATTATATTGAAAAAAAGTGGTGAAAGGAGGCAGCCTTGTCTTGTTCTCAAGTTCACTGGAAATGCTTTCAGCCTTTCTCCATTTAGTATTATGCTAGCTGAGGGTTTGGCATATGTGGCCTTTACAAAGTTAAGTTAAGCTCCTCTGATCCTTATTTTCTCTAGAGTATTGAGAATAAATGTGTGCTGGATTTTATTGAAGGCCTTTACTGCATCTATTGAGATGGTCATATGGTTTTTATCCTTAACTCTGTTTAAACGATGAATCACATTTATTGATTTACATATGTTGAACCAGCCTTGCATACCTGAAATGAAGCCTACTTGATCATAATGAATTATTTTCTTGATGTGTTTTTGAATGTGGTTTACAAGAACATTATTAAGGATTTTTGCATCCATATTCATGAGGGACATTAGTCTGTAGTTTTCTTTTTTTGATGTGACTTTGTTGGGTTTTGGTATCAGAGTTATGGTTGCTTCATAAAAAGTGGAAGAGTTCCCTCTTTTTCAATTTCTTGGAATAGCTTAATAAGGAGAGGTGTTAGCTCTTCTTCAAAGGTGTGATAAAACTTTGGAGAGAATCCATCAGGTCCTGGGCTTTTCTTCTTTGGAAGATTTTTAATTGCTATATGGATTTCAATGCCTGTTATTAGGCTGCTTAGGATTTCAATTTCATCCTGTGTCAATTTTGAGATGTTGTATGTGTCTAGACATTTGTCCATGTCATCCAGATTATCTGATTTAGAGGAGGATAGTTTTTCAAAATATGTTCTGGCAATCTGTTTGATTTCAAAGGGGTCAGTGGTGATCACTCCCTTTTCATTGGTGATTTTTTAAATTTGCTTTGATTTTCTTCTTCTTTTAGTTAGATTAGCTAGGGGTCTGTGAATTTTATTTATTTTTTTCCAAAGAACCAGCTATTTGTTTCGTTGATTCTTTTTATTATTTGTTGTCATTGTTGTTCTAAATTTCATTGATTTCAGCTTTGATCTTAATTATTTCCTGTGTTCTGCTGGCTTTGGGATTAGACTGTTCTTCCTTTTGTAGAGATTTGAGTTGGAGCATAATCTTATTTGTTAGGGCTCTCTCCTGATTGTTTTTTTAAAGAGGGAAGGACAGTGTGAGAGACAGAAAAAGAGAATGAATTTTATTTAGTTTTTCACGTGGCTTTCATTGCTCCAAGACTTTGTGGTGTACGTGGTGCTGGGATTTGAACTCATGTACTTGCACATGCAGGGCAAGCGCTATAAATGCTGAGCCACTGCTCTGGCCCCCTCCTGATTCTTAGTGTGGACACTCAGTGCAATAAATTTTCCCCTTAAGAATATTTTCATGGGCTGGAGTGGTGACTCAGCAGTTAAGGCACTTGCCCAACATGTGCGAGTACACAAGTTCAAACCCCAGCACCACGTACATAACGGAGTCTTGGAGCAATGAAAGCTGCATGAAAAACTACATTGAAAAATTGCCTCTCTGTCTCTCTCTCTCTCTCTCTCTCTCTCTCGTTCACTGTCCTCTCTTTATTTAAAAAAAATGGTTTCTTGCTGTCTTAGAGGTTTCCAAATGTTCTGTCTTCATTCTTATTCTCTTCCAAGAATTCCTTAATTACTGTTCTCATGTCTTCTTGGATCCATTCTTCATTTAATAGGGTGTTATTCAATCTCCACATGTATGTGAGCTTTGTGCCCTGGTTTTTACTATTAATTATTAGGGTCTTGGCATCATGATCTGATAGGATACATGGAATAATATCTACTTTTTATATTTGCTGAGATTTCCTTTGTGAACTAGAATATGGTCTATTTTGGAGAAGGATCCATGTGCTGCTGAGAAGAAGATATACTCTGCCAATTTGAGGTGGAATATTCTGTAGAAATCTGTAAGTCTGTTTGATTTATGGTGCTGTTTAGATTGGAGATCTCTTTATTGTCTTTTTGTTGTTATTGTTGTTTTATTTGTTTATTTGTTTGTTTTTGCTTTGATTATCTGTCTATTAGTGATAGAGGAGTGTTAAAATCTCCCAGTACTACTGTGCTGAGGTCCACAAGTGGTTTTATATCTTGGAGTAAATTTTCCACATACTTGGTGGCATTGGTGTTTGGAGAGTATTTACTATGGTTATTTCTTCCTGTTGTATTGTTCTCTTTACTAGAATGTAGTGGCCTTCTTTATCTCTTTTGATTAATTTATGTTTGAAATCCACTTTGTTGGATATGAGAATTGCAACTCCAGCTTGTTTTCTTGGTTCATATGCCTGGTAGATTTTTTTTCCATCCTTTCACTCTTAATCTGTGTGTGTCATTGACTGTCAGGTGGATTTCCTGTAAGCAGCATATTGTTAGATTTTGTTTTTG
This sequence comes from Aplodontia rufa, assembly GCA_004027875.1. NCBI lineage: Eukaryota > Metazoa > Chordata > Mammalia > Rodentia > Aplodontiidae > Aplodontia > Aplodontia rufa. The sequence goes on from PVKS010010655.1 coordinate 47,700, forward strand.
ATCCAATCTGCAAGTCTGTGTCTTTTGATTGGTGCATTGAGACCATTCACAATCAGTGTTAAAATAGTTATGTGGTTGTGGTTCATATTCATTGTGTTTTATTAATAAGTTCTGTGCTGTCTTAGTTGTCTATTGATAGCATGTACTTTTATTGAATTTCCTCTGTTTGTGGGTTTTGAGGAATATTAACTTGTTCTTCTATCTGGAGTTTATCTTTGAGGATTCTTTGTAATGTTGGCTTTCTGTTAACAAATGCTGTAAGTTTGTTATTATCATGAAAAGTTCTTATTTCCCCCTCAAATTTGAAACTGAGTTTTGCTAGTATAGTATTCTTGGCTGAATGTTGTGTTCATTCAGAAAAATCTCCATCCATGATCATCTCACTTCCAGAGCCTGAACTGAAAAGTTAGAGGCGATTCTTATTGATTTGCCTCTGAATGTGATTTGGCGTTTCTCTCTTGCCGCTTTCAATATTCTTTCCTTGATTTCCCTGTTGTACAATTTGAAAATGATGTGTCTTCATGAGCTTCTCATTTGATTAGGCCTATTGGGTATCCTATAAACTTCCTGGATTAGCATATCTGACTCTATTTTTATATGGGCAAAATTTTCTTTAGCAATTTCCTTCAGAATGTTTCTTATCCCATTCATTTGTGTTTCAATTTCTTCCTATTTCCCAATTACTCTTATATTGTTTTTTCTCATTTCATCTCATTTTAAAAATTCTGTTTGTGTTCTGTGAGTTTTTTCTTTTTTGTAATCAGTGCACTCTAGGTTGCTCAGCCTGTCCACATTTTCAGAAGTTCTTTCTTTAAGAGCTGAGGTTCTGTTTTCTATAGAAGTTAATCTATTATTAAGTTGTTCCATGGTTCCTTTCATGTCATTGACTGCAGGTATTAGCTCTGTTACTTCCTTTTTTGAGTATGTCTATTTCTTTGATAATAGAGCTTTTCATCTCTTGAGTTTTCTCACTTAATCCCTTCAGTATATCTTCTTTTAGTTAATTTTTCCTTTTAGTAACCACATCATTGATAATATTTCAAGGTTTTCATCTCAACCCCTTTCAGTGGCATCCTTTTTAGGGGAGTTTTGTGTTTGAGGTGAACCTCTCCTTGTTTGATTCTTCATTTTTGAAGAGCTTTGACTGGATCTCTGAATTGAGATTTCCTGAGGGGAAAGTAGGCAGTTCTCCAGGTGGTTTTTCCTTGCAAGTCAAAGGGTCAGATCAGCCACCATCTTTTTGATGATCACCCTTCTTCCAGATGCTGTTTCTGCCTGGGTCCTCATGTTGCTCTACCTTTTGGTTTCAGATTCAAGGTTGCAAATCTGAACCTACCGGAATGCGGGGCATCAGATAGGTGATGCTGCTCCAGGTGGGGAACCACTCCTGGTTCATCCTGAGCAGGGAATGCTTTGAATGAGTGTCCTACTGGTCATGTCCTGAGTGCCTTCAGGCATAGCTCGAACAGGCCCCAACAGGAATACGGGATGTTCAGGTAGGCCGGTCTGGTCCAGGTGGGGAACCTCTCTTGGTTGATCCTGAGTAGGGGCTGCTCTGGGCGGGGGTCCTACCATTCATGTCCTGAGTGCCTTCCAGTGGGACTCATAAGGCTCCAACTGGAACCTGGGGCGTCAGGTAGGCCTTGGGTAAGAATTTTTCATCAGAAATTCCCTTTTACCTAGAACAAAAAGATACTAGATTCAATTTAATGTTAGTTGTAAAGTTATGGAAGAGTCTGGACTATGATTCAGGGAAATATGTCCTCATTTATATGCAGCCCAGAGATAAATTATGCCTGCTGAAGACTCAGGTTTATTCTTGTGACTTCAGTGGGTAGTCAATAAGGTGGTTGACTTGGCGTGTCAGGCTGGGCTGTTTGATTTATTGTGTGCCCCAAGTTGCTGGCATGGAGGAAGGTTGATTTGACTTGTTTTAGTTGCCTCCTTACAAGATTTTCCTGACTTCATTTCTAGGACCAAGAATCTGGGTCCCTTTTCTTCCCTGGTTATTTTCAAGCATGCCACTCTGACAGCTCTATCAATATGTCTTCTTCCTTTATTCCAGAGCTACTACCACTTCATTCAACCACCAAATGAAAGCATCACATTACATAAAGACTTTTCCTCATTTCCACTGGTCTTTTCCCTCAACATTGTCTCTCCTGGGACATCATTGAAAACTAGTGATGGCTGTCTATGTATCCATGGATATTCCTTGCCAAGTGTATCAATTAGGTCTGCACTACTATAAAAAATAACTGAGGAATCTAGCTTATAAAGTAGAAAGGCTTATTTGGAACACTGTTTTGAAGGTTCAAAGTCAAATATCAGTATTCCCATTGGTTTGGCCTCTGGTTAGGATGATTTATGGTGGTACACTGTGGTGGGAATCATGTAGGAGAAAATGCTCACATCTTGGACTAGAGCAGAGAGAAAAAGAGAGAAGATAGAAACAGCTCCTTTTATAACAATCCTTTGAGGAAAATTTAAGTGGTCACACAAAAACGAAAAAGAGGTCACACTCAAACTACCTTCTCAAACATGTTACCAATGACCTAAAGACCTCCTCTTAGGCCCCACCTCTTAAAGGACTACCATTTCCCAATAGTGCCAGCAACACATTGAAGTTTGAGAAACACTCACAAAAGCCATAGCACCAGGATTTAGCTATTTTCTCTGTGATTTAAAAAGCAACATAGCCTAACAAATAAAATCAAACAAAGCAAAGCAAAGCATTATGCACTGTGAAGCATGGGGTAGAAAAATGTGAAACCACGCATTACCCCATGCCTCAGAAGAAATGCTGTGTATGTTACTGGAAATTTTTCACCCTATGAGAATACTTTTCAAGGGATCCTATCATATATTGTTGTTTGAAGCTTGACTTGTTCATTATGCCCAGCAGGTTCTATAGAATATATACAGTTATGCAAATTGCTACTTCCTCTGAGGGTGTGAACTAGTTCTAATGGGCTTTATCATTTGAATTACTCTTTCCCCTTCAAAATATGTTAACTCATTTTTAATTACAAAAGGGCACACTCAGTTTCAGTGGTAGTGGTTTCTGGATTAGGCATTGTTAAAATATGCACATACATAGACATGCACACACAAATGATATTAAAATATTTAACAATAGGCTCAATAAGGTTGTGACCAAGCAAAACAGATGTCAGACATAAGAAATTTGTTTTCTACAATGGCTAACATACTTGGTACATAAACAAAAGAGGTAACTGTTTTCAGCAAACAACTTATAGGAGAATTAACTACACAAAGGCATTATCTGGTTTTACTAAGGTTCTCCATTGTAACTATTCTGAATCTTAATACTACTCTCATTATAGACCTCAGCTAAATATGGGATTCATATTTAACTTCAGCCTGATATGTAATTTTCTTCTAAACCAGCACTCTTTAAACTTCAGTCAACTGATTTTTCTTTTTGAGAATTCTAGAATTTTCCTTTAGGATATTGGGTCTCAAGGACTAGCTATTTTGTCTCCCAGGGGACAAGGGTGATGTCTGAAGACATTTTTGATTGTCACATTAGGAGAGGGGACAATGCTATTGGAATCCAGTAGGCATTGGCAGGGGTATTACTATATTTCCTATAGTGCATAGGGGCAATCCCTGTTCTCCGCAGTGAACGATATGACTGAAAAAATCAGGAGTGTCAAGGTTGAAATCCCCGCTTTAGAGTGAAGGTATCATTATACTGCCACCAAGCTGATCCCTGGGTGGTTGGTGAGCTCTGTGCATGTACAATCCTCACAGTGATCAACGATTTATACCTAATACTTTACCTTCTTCCTCCTCAAGGTAACCAAGCTGCTTTGACAATCTCTATCAATATCTAGGGAGTGACTGGGTCTCCTATCCTGTTCTGGGTTAAATTGTGTCCCTTCCCCAAATCTATAAGTTAAAGTCCTAACCCCAGTAAATATGTAAATATGGTTGCTGAAGACATTATTAGGTAAATGAGATCATTAAAGTGGGCCCTGATCCTAATAGTGTCCTTATGTAAAGGGGGAATCTGGACATGCCAGCAGGCAGAAAGCCAGGTGAAAATGAAAACAATGATTGGGTGGTGACCTACAAGCCAAGGAGTGCCAAAGATGGCCAGTAAGTCACTAGAAACCAGGAGGGAGGCCTCAGAGAGATTCTCTCTGGCACCCTCAGAAGGAACTCTGTCAATCAGACTTCTAGCCTCAGGCCTGTGAATTAAAACATTTGTTGTTTAAGCCCCTCCCACCTCACACTTAGTGCTTAATTACAGGAGCCTGTTGAACACATTCCTCCTGCTAGGTCCTTTCATTTAACTATGCGTTAAAGATGGAAACACAGAGAAGTAAAGACTAAGAGTTCCAACTAAATTTATTGCACTCATTGATTATTGCTGTTGTTATTTATAAAGCTGTTTTCTCTGTCTCTTGTGTTACTGTGTTAGGTGTTTTTCTCTCAGGACTATCTTGGTCTTTCTCATCTTCAGTCTCTGTTTCCAAGCATGCCACTTTGACATCTCAGACCTGGCCAATCAGTTTTTACTGCCTCCATCATTCACGTTAGTTCAGGAACCTCAGTGTTTTGGCATCCCAATTTTTTTCTCATCCATTATTTGATATCTTTTAAAAAAACACTACATGGCATACTTGTGATTGCTTTTTATATCCAGCTCTCCATCCACCTACATGCTTTCATTTGTCATTTATTTCAGATTCTATCCTCTTTTATCTATGTAGGTAGAAATTGGTTTTTCCAAAAGTCTAATTTAAAATAGTGTACCCAACTTGCCACTTGCAAAATTTCATGCAAACATTACTATATTATTCTGATTTTTTTGTCATCCTGGATATGCAACTCTGAATTGTTACTGTTAAAACCACCTTTAATTCCTTTTTTATTATATAAAAACACACAAAAAAGTAAGAAACAAGAATGTGCTTGAAATATTAGGTGTACTTTTTGCCTTGGGGGGAAAAAACCCTATGAATTTAATTATTTGGTGTATTTGCTAAGTTATATTTACTGCATATGTAGTAATTTTAAATAATTCTAGCTTCATTTTATCAAGTTTACATGTATTCAGTTCAGGGATACTTTTAAATACTAGGATTAATACATGGAAAATGTCATGCAAAGTACACATTGTAACTGAAATTTTGTCAAGAAGAGAAAATACCAAATGATTTCATATATTCTTCATGGCCCCAGTCAACAAAACATAAGTCTTTTGGGTATAGATATCCAATACTATTAATAATATAATAATTTCATGTATAAAGATGATTACCACTGATTTTGCTCATTTTTGTTTTCTTTCTTTGTTCTTATTTTCTTTCTTTTCTATTTTTTGGTACAAGGAATCAAACCCAGGTGTGCTTAACCACTGAGCCCTATCCCCAGCTTGCTTTTATTTTTTTATTTTCAGACAGGGTCTCACTAAGATTCTTAAGGCCTTGCTAAGTTGCTGACACTGGCATTGAACTTCTCCTGCCTTAGCCTCCTGAGCCGTTGGGATTAGAGGCATGCACATGGTATCCAGCAATTCTGATTTCTAATGGAACTGTAGGTTATAATGTGGTCATGACTCAGTGTTTCTTTGGTAGTGTCTGTGCAAACTTAGTTGCTACATTTTCTAAACCTGGAATTGAAATAAGTATATGGGGAGTTGGACACAATCAAAATCAGGATCTCAAAATTCAGTGACAAAAGATTGTGTGCCCATGTATCCACATGCATATATTAAGCAGGTCCTGTGTTCCTAGGTCAGGTCTTATGGGATGAAAAATAAAGCCATAGGGTCTTGCTCAAGGATTACAGTTCACTTGGAGGACGCATGACATGTGCAATAATTATAAGGAAAGTAGAGGGTACATGACAGATAATTTTTGAGATGGTTCATACAGTCATCTGTTCTTTCAAATGATGACCAATTCACACCAATAAATTGACATCCATGATTCAAATCACCTATTTAATTTAAATAAGAAATCCATATGCTAATGGTAGCTTCATTTCTATCATTTTAATTGAGTTATATCAGTGAGCACTGCCACCCTGCAAAACTTTGCCAGATAGCATTATAATACAAGATGATATTGAATAGGATTTACATTATGTATATGTATACTAGGATATACATACACAATGTAGTGTAATGTACATTAAACATTGTAAAGGAATATTACAGCATTAGTGGAAATCAGGAGCTTCCTCATTCCTATTCTCATCCATTTCACAAATAATGAAATGCGGACAAATGTAGAATTTGGGAGTCTCTTTTCTGTGCTGTGTGTGTAGGATGAGGAAAGAGAGAAGAATCTATATCCATATCCTCATGAATCAAAGAGATGGGGGTTTCCAACACTGAAGAGGAAAGGAGAATCCAAGTCCATCTGACGGCTGGAAACTGCTGCACAGGCGTAGGTGAAGCTTCAGAGTTTAATTCCCATGCAGATGTCAGTCTTCAAGTTTCCTGTTTTTCTCATTACATTGCAGCTGTGGAAATTCCCATCTACAATAAACATAAGGGAATTCATTCAGAAAATACATGAATTTTCATGAGCACTAAAAAAGTTAACAGTTTACCAAAAAGGTGGAAAGCTATTTTACTAATTCTTTTCAGACACAATTATGTGGGACCAGGACATGACTCAGAAGGAAGTGTAGCTAAATTTGTTGTTCCTTCCCTAGGCTTCCAGGAATCTGCTCCTCGAACTGATGAGGGCTCCATTGCTTTTGCTTAATAGAGACCTCTGTTGTGAAGTTTGTTTAGCTCTCCAGCCCATTTATTGGTTGGATTGTGTTTTTGATTAAATTTTTTTGCATCCTCTGGAAATTTTGGTTATTAGTCCCCTATCAGAGGAATCATAAGCCATGATTATCTTTCTTTCTTTGGGTTCTCTCTTGACAGTTTTGACCAGTTCCTTGGCTGAGCAAAATCTTTTTAATTTCATGGCATCCCACTCATTAATTTTTGACTTTAATTTTTCCTCTTTGGGAGTAGTTGTCTTCTTTTAGTGAGATTAGCTAAGAGTCTGTCAATTTTATTTAGTTTTTTCAAGAACCAGCTCCTTATTTCATTGATTCTTTTTATTTTTTTTTAATTCTCAATTTCATTTATTTCAGCTCTGCTCTTGATTATTTCCTGTCTTCTGCTGGCTTTGAGGTTCCATTGTTCTTCTTTCTGTAGGGATTTGAGGTGGAGCATAAGCTTATTTATTCATTCAGGATCTCTCCTGGTTTTTAATGTAGGCACTCAGTGCTATACATTTTCTCCTTAAAAATGCTTTCATTCTGTCCCAAAGGTTTTGATATGTTGTGTCTTAATTCTCACTATCTACCAAGAAATTCTTGATTTCTGCTCTCATGTCTGCTTAGATCCGTTCTTCATTTCATAAGTTATTATTCAATCTCCATGTATATGTTTGTTTTCTGTTATGATTTTTGCTGTTAATTGCTAGGGTCAAGGAATCATGGTCTGATACTATATATGGAATAATATCTACTTTTTTATATTTACTGAGATTTTCTTTGTGAACTAGAATATGATCTATTTTGGAGAAGTATCCATGTGCTTTTGAGAAGAAGGTATACTCAGCCAATTTTGGGTGAAATATTCTATAGAAGTCTGTTAAGTCCATTTGATTGATGGAGTTGTTTAGACTGTAGATCTCTTTATTGTTTTTTTTCTCTGACAATCTGTCTATTGGTGATAGAAGAGTATTAAAGATTCCCAATATTATTGTGTTGAGGTCCACAAGTGGTTTTATGTCATAGAGTGATTTTTCCACATAGTTGGGAGCATTTGTTTGAAGAGTATATATTTACTATGGTTATGTCTTTCTGTTTTATTTTTCCCCTTTACTAGGATGTAGTGTCCTTCTTTATTTCTTCTGAATAATTTATGTTTGAAATCTACTTTGTCTGATGTAAGTATTGGAACTCCAGCTTGCTGTCTTGGGCCATACTCTTGGTTGACTTTTTTCCATCCTTTCATCCTCAATCTGTGGATGTCATTGACTGTAAGGTGGTTTTCCTGTTAGATTTTGTTTTTTGACTCAATTAGCTAATCTATATATTTTGATTGGTGTGTTGAGACCATTCACAATTAATGTTAGGTGGTTCATAGTCATTGTGTTTTATTCATGAGTTTTGTGCTTTCTTGATTGTCTTTTGATAGCATGTATTTTTATTCAGTTTCCTCTCTTTGTGGTTTGTGAGGAATGTTTGCTTATTCTTTTATCTGGAGTTTATCTTTGAAGATTCTTTGTAATGCTGATTTTCTGTTCATGAATGGTGCAAGTTTGATCTTATCATGAGAGTTCTTATTTCCCCATCCAACTTGAAGCTAAGTTTTGTTGGGAATGGTATTCTGGGTATAGTATTCAGCCATCAGAAGACCTCCTTCCAGGATCTTGCTTCTAATGTCTGAGCTGAAAAGTCAAAGATGATCCTTATTAATTTACCTCTGAATGTGAATTGATGTTTCTCTCTTGCAGATTTTAATATTCTTTCCTTGATTTCCCTATTGTACGTTTTCAGTATGATGTGGTTTGGTGATCTCTCTCTCTCTCTCTCTCTCTCCCCAGAGGAAGAGAGAATCCCTTCATTATACCTTCTTCTAGTTCATTGTTCCTTTTAGTAATCAGATATTTGATAATTTTTTCTAGGTTTTCATCCTGTTCTCTATCTGTGGGCTCCTTGTTAGGGGAGTTGTGGGTTGGACATGAACTTTTTCTGGTGAGATTCCTCATTTTTGAAGAGCTTCTTCTGGATCTCTGAATGGAGATTCCCTGCAGGGAAGCAGCTCAGGCGTCCAGGTGATTCTTCTTTGCAAGGTAAAGGGTTGGGTCAGAAATCACGCCTTTGTTCTCCACTTTCTTCTGCCTGGAATCCTGTTTTGCAGCACCTTTTGGATCTAGGCTCAACAGCATTGATCTGGAACCTGTTGGGGGTGTGGGGCAGCACACTGGATTGTTGAACTATAGCAGCAGGGGTATTAGTTCCTAGGGTCCCAGAGGCACAGGGTTACCGGAGCAGGCCTGCCTATGCACAGCAATTGAACCTAAGATTCATTTACCCAATTGGGTAAAGGCCCAATTTATTTGGACCTATGGGTATGCAATACATCTGGGATGCTCTAGGTGGGGATCTTTAGGGATATCTTGGGTGCCTGCCATGCCTGGGACCAAAGGCTGGTCCAGTGCGTCAGCTGAATGTGGGCTGTTCAGAGCAGGAGCCCTACGTGGGGATGTCCTAGATGCCTGTGTTCCTGGGACCAGAAAAGGCCTGGGCTAGCGCATCAGGTGGGCAGGGGCTGCTCCAGGCGTGGTTCCTCCTTGAGGCTTTCCTGAGTGCATGCCAGGGGGAACCAGAAGAGCTTGATCGCATGTTTTCATAAAATGCCCTATGAATTTATTACTGGGAGACAGGGAGACAGCAGTGTGCACACTTTCTGTCTGTGTACCAAATGTAACAGGTACCAGGAGCCACACAGATGACCTTGAAAGAAATGAGGTAGTTGGTCACTGACCAGAGCATACATAGTGAGTCGTTTACTGGAAACTAGTCCCATAGCTTTTATTTTATGAAATTAGCTACATTTAATGTGTTATGGAGGCTAAACTTTGAAGTGTGAAGGATCAGTGTTTGGTAGCTAAACCATGGAAACTGAAATTTTTGCATATTGGAACTGTGTGAAACGAGTCTTACTTCTATTAACCAAACAAGTCATTTATAAATTTTAGTAGAAACTTGTATGATTTGAGGAAAGATAAATTTTCATAATATATAAAGATGGGGGATGGGAGCGGTGGCTTAGTGGTAGAGTGATTGCCTGATATGCGGCAAGGACCCAACTTTGAACCCCAGCACCTCATACGCAACTAAGTATTAGAGAAAACAAAGACCTGATAAAAAAATAAATAAAATTGATTCTCATTTTCTCTTTCACTTTATTTCTCTCTTTAAAAAATAAATATATAAAAATGTTTCAGAAAAAATTCCTATATTGAAAAATAAAGAGTAGCTAGCTCCTCAGGTATTTTTTCTCCTTTATTAAGTCAATATAGTGAATATTGATTTATTATTTTAATTGCATGCATGCTATTTTTAATTGTTATGCTAATTGTATGCATTTATTGAGTAGTTGGTAATTTGATATGCATACACATTGAGTAATAGGTCCTAAGAATTCTATTTTATGTGCTATGTTTCATTTTCTGTTGTTGTTGAATTTCAGACTCTAGTCCGATGTGCATGTTGTGTGGATTTTTCCTTCCCTCTGGCAGATTCCTAGCTGTTTAGGCAGGAGCCTAAAATTCTAATAAGAGATGCTCTGTAGTATAAACTGATGAACTGGCTTCCTTATCTTGACACTCTTGTATCTGAGAACATTAATCAGTTTAGTAATCAAGTCTTCATCCTATTAATTCCAAAATATATTTGTCTAGTTAAAAAAAAAAGACAGAGAATCTTGCCTTGCCTTTCCTTATTCTGCCCTTGTTTATTGACAGATCTCATCCTGCTCCTCTGTGATCTGCCTGTTTGGTTGATCCAAGTAATCAGATACATCTCATGGAAGGACTTTCAGGACAGGTACACTTTCTCTATTTCCATCACTAACCATGAAAGTGGTGGAAGGGCATGGTGAGTTCAGGTCATGAACCTGGGCAAAAGCTGGGTGTGAACTGGCTGCCATCCTCGGCTGCTTGGTGATCTCCGCAAGCCTGTTTCCTCACCCTAACTGTGTAAATTCTTTTCCATTTCAATACCTACCAAAGACTTCAGCCAGGTGATCTTTGACATGGCTTGAAGTGTTAGCTCCAACTGATAGATGGTGGCTTCCCAGAACACTGAGTCTTTAAGAGGAACAGATTTTTTGTTGCAAAAGAACACTTCCCTGCCGTTGATGATTCTTATCTGTGATAGCTTTGGAAATGGGGTGTCGACAGACTCCTGCATAATTTGGGGCCTTCGAGACTCTATGATAATATCTAGATCTACCTTTTCATGTGATGAGACAGGGGAATTTTTTTTTCTAACTAACCTCGTTGCTTCTGTTGCTTCCTAATACCAACTCTTGGAAATTCCTTTCTTGCTCATTCCCATGGCCTATTCCAGTATTCAGGTGCACATTTGCACTTTAATACTATGGAAGAATTTTGGTGCATGAGCCAAAAGGAGTAGAGTGCCCCATTACTTGGTTCTTCTGCACAGATTTAAGCCGTCACAAAACTTACTCTGCACACCTCTGTCATCACTCCTTCCTCAGCTTTTCTTTTTTCTTTTTTTTTTTTAAGAGGAAGTTATTTATTTATTTATTTATTTTTCCCACATTTATTAGAAGTATATTGCGATACAGGATACAGATAAGGGGGAAACATTGTCAAAACTGTAGCAATCATCATGTATAAACTTTGATAACCAGGGGTAATGCTAACATATAGATAAGCTACTGTGGGTTTCATCTAATGCAGTTTCCCCCAGAAGAACTCATGTGTTAAATGGGTATCTAGTGTAGGAATAACATCGGCTTCTGGGATGGTTCCCCCATCTTCCCCATCACCAGACTCCTATGAGTTCTTCGTATACCCTCCCCCCTCCCCATCCCCTTCCCTCCACCTCCAAGTTCTCTAGGGAGC